>CAIGRL010052909.1:0-20814 GCA_903798325.1 Fraxinus xanthoxyloides
TTTTGATTTTTGTTTTTGTTTTTGTGACATTAGATAAGTGATCAATATGCATTGACTTTTAACTTTCATTTTATACTATTTAGGCCAATGAGATCCCTTTTTTTAAAAAAAAGGTAGGAAAGTTACCAAAATATGAAAAATATCTATTTCAGACGTGTAATTAAAAACAAGTGGAGAAAAGCGATTTTTATATAATCACTTTAAATCAAGACATTAGTATGCTGGATCGAGAAGAATTTAAGAAAATAAAGCAATACTGCAAGAATCAAACTAAACTAGTCGATTTCATCAAAATTCAATCCAAGTCACATTTAGAATACAAAAAATGCATCTTTACTAGTTTTCTTATTTAATCCATCGTATTTTGTTAATGTAATATATCTATACATGTGTAGTGTGTTGGATTAGGCCCTGATCGGTGGTGGTTAAAATCATATTTTTAGTAAATTTTGATTGAAGTTGGATTGTTTGAGTCCTTTTTTTTTTGTCAAAATGCATTTTCGAATAGTATTTTATTGAAAATTTTATGGTTAAAAAATAAGAAATCTTTTTGGATTTATGCCCATTTTTTAGCCACATTAAAATTTTCATTTTCATTCTTCTACTCATTTTCAACCACACATTTTTCAATAAAATAATATTTTTAATCACATCAATAGATTTTCCTTCTTTTTCAACCACACATTCTCCATCAATCTACTATTCCAAAATACATTTTTTCAACTTAATATCTATCAAACACACTCTAACAACTAAAAATCTTATTTCCATTTAAATTAATTTGACTACATCAGTCCTTGCTATTTTGCTCTGTTCACTCCCATGTTTACTGGGAGATCTAAAGCAAGAAAGATAGAAAAAAAAATGTTTACTTGCTGTGTGAGTTGGAATGACAACAAGCAACCTAACACAATCCCCTAGTAGAACAACATGAAAAGTCTATTTCAAAGCAATTCTTGAAATTTCCTTAGAACCATTAACTGCAATAAAAACTCTACTCTTTGTAGCGTACATGATTATATCGTTTCCACTTACTTGCCTTAAATTCATCGAGTATAGAGAAACTCAACCCCTCATCAACCAGCTACTTGAAATTATCAAATTCCCCNTCAAACACATCTATGTAATATTATTTTATAGAATAATGTATAAATTAAAAGAAAAGAGAGAGAAGTGTATTTTGAAAATAATGGGTACCGAACAAGGACAAAATTTGTGATTGAAATATATGGTTATGACTTGGGTTACAGGCGTGATTTTGGTGTAATTAACCGCATCTTTTGGCGTAACCCGTTATTCCCTACCTCTCGACCAAATATCAAATACGGGCTAAACAATATCTAGTGAAAGCAAATATGGACCGCCATTTTTTTTTGGCCCCCTAGGTCATAGCTCAATTGGCGGAACAATCAGCACATGAACAAAAATACAAGTTACATCACTTGGATGGATTCTGTTTCGTGAGTTTGACAAATTGTCCATATGAAAATGGTAATCCTAAGTGACACGATTAGACGTTAGTTCGAGCCATGTCAACCAAATCACCGGGATGGATTTTAATCCATGGCTTTGAAATTCTAATTTTCTTTTTTCCCTCTTTTTATATGTTGATGCTTTGGTCTGAATTAACATCTAAAATGTGCCGCATAGGTTGCATCTACTACATGGACTTGGTTTCGCCATTTCCTCCTCCATTATGCCACCTCCAATGGCAACACCAAAATTTGGTGCAAAAGTGCTCTAATGTGATATTTACCCTCTTTTTTCATTTGCCAAAAGAATTGTGAAGGGTATTTGTGTCATTTATGTTATATAATTTTATTTTTTATTATTATTACTATTATTATTTGCATTTAAAATAAATTTTAAATGTGAATTACTGAATTAAGTAAAATAAGAATATAATAATATGTTTATTAATGAATTTAATATTTTTCTTAATTTAACGTAATTATTTATTTAATAATTTATATATTTCTAAAATAAATAATAAATAAATTACTAAGAATAAAAAAGAAAATAAAATAAAATGATTAAACACTGTTCATTCAATGTAATGATTGAAGATGAATTTTAGTTGGGTGCAATATTTGATACAAAATGATGCAAATTTTGGTGCAGCATTGAAGATAGCCTTACATCACTAAAATTTTGACTCGTCGCCACATCAAATAATTTTGAATAGCTAAAGGAGTCAATGGATCGAACTGAATCGGCTCGATTCATGAGCTCACGAACTCGGCTCATCCCAAGCTCAAGCTCGGCCACTAAACTCATGGCTTGCCCACAATCCCATATACGTGTGTTTTGTGTGCGATCAAACGGTCACATTTTCAAAAATTGTGATTGAAAATGTGACCGTTTGATCACATTTTTTTGACGAGCCCATGAGCCACATATTTGAGCTCCAAATTTTTTAGAGGCTCGGCTCGTGCCATCCCTAGATGAGCCCGAGCAACTCATGGATCGAACCTAGACGAGCCGTTCAGCCCAATTTCCATCCTACAATTAGCAAGATGATATTTCACAGACTGTAGCCCATGGATCGAACCAAGACGAGTCGTTCAACCCAATTGCCGCCCTAGAAATAGCAAGATGATATTTCGTCGATTGTCACACTTGTACATCGTAATTATTGTTGTCTTGCTATTTGCTAACGTTATCCAATATAGTGATATATCAAAATTCTAGCGAGGGACAATCAAAAGGACAACAGATTTTAACACTTGGTACAGTGAACCCGAATGAACAAAGCCGAGAACAAGACTTATCTTATCATCCAAAATGTTTGCAAGATCGGTTAGAATGGCAGATACTAATACTTCAAGCAAGAAAGAGACGGATAAAAACATCATCAAGACCTTAAGAAAAGCTTCAACTAACGTAGGAGAATACGAACAACAAGATTGCTGTAATAACAGACAAGGACAAGATCAACGAACATGAACTTATAAGCCAAGATAGATAAAATTTGAAAATATGCCAACATAACCGACAAGCCTCCTCCAGCAACTCAATTATGAAATTTCATTAACAATCCACAATCACATTCGAGTTCAGATCAAGAAATAGAATATGGGTTGGGGTTCTAGATGGAGTAAGCATACATAATCAAATGTAGTATTCTGTGAAAAATTATCGATCCACGAATTCTCAAAACGAAATATCAAATATGTGAACACGGCCACAATTTAAGTGTTCAATAATCAATACTACAGCTCTTGAACCCTTGAGCATGTGGGGCAAAATCAATTTTTTTTTTTTTTTTTTACAATCAGAGAACGTAATTCATAAATTTGTTCAAACACAAACAATAAATAAGCCCCTGTTTGGTTTAACTAAAAAAAATGGATAAAAATCTTAACCACGCGATGAAATCCACAACTTTTATCACATTTTCAACCACGCATTTCATTAAATTTTATCAAAATCTACTAAAAATCTTACTTTCAGCAAAACCAAATTGGGGCTAAGTTTCATTTTGAACGATAAAAAGTGGCATTTTTCTTCATATCCAAATCCTACCAAAATAAATACACGAGGGATCATTTTATTTGCTATATTAGTGCAATATTGAAACAAAGAATTTCTTTTCATGGAGGCTCATATAATGAAACTACATATAAGATGATAAAACAGTAACATTCTTAAGTAACTGTACTTCAGAAATTCTCCGACAGCATATATTCAAAACAAGAAGACTATATTGATATCCAAGATGCCAGTTGTTCAAGTAAGTTTATGACATGCTATTGCACAACAATGTTAAGCAGGTGTTCTAGTTTGTTTTAAGAAACAAAATGATATAATTAACCTTTAAAAGTTCGCTACATATCAGAAAAGATGAACAATAAGTAAACCATGAAATGCAAATGCTAATAAGAAAAATGAATCTAAGCCCTTTCTACATAGGCAGAAACAGAGAGGATTCAATACAAAACTCGGGCAGTTACGAACCACGGAACATTAAAAAAATTGACAAAATTATACCCATAATAGTACGTATGAAACATTAAAGTAAAAAGTTCAAAACATATTTAAACATCAGTTTAATTTAGGAGAAAAAATGAGCTATTCGACTACAAATATTACTGATAAGATGGCATGAATGCTTTTTTATTAAATCAGAATAAATATAGTGAAGCTAACCAAATGAGCACATCCTGTAAAAAAACTAAAGTAAAATGTCTACCTGCACATAGAATAGCTCAACGATAATGTGGAAAATAAATGAAAAGACTCTACTCTGTCCATAAACATTTAAAGAGTGCCAAGCAAAATGCATGGCCGAACCATTCTCACAATTACAAAAGATACAGTAGGGAACGAATACTCAAATCGGCCTTTATTCACAACGTAAGCAAATAGACCACTGAAAATGAAGTCGGATATATTAAATTTTTTTTTTTTTTTTTCATTTTTTTCCCCAAATTCACCAGGCACTCTTTTTCTTTGAACCATAATAACGGAGATACCATTTCACAAACTTTTTCAACCCTGTTTCCAAGTCAGTTGTCGGTTTGTACCCGAGCTCCTTTCTTGCCAAACTTATGTTTGCGTGTGTGAACAAAACGTCCCCATTCCTCGGCATGGCCAACACCTTTTTCTTTGCCTTCACCTTCAACAACTTCTCCAAGATAGCCACAAGATCCGAAACTGGCACAGGATTTGTGTTCCCCAAATTATATATCCTAAACTGCGCAGCACCTTTCTTCTTCCCACCGTTTCCAGTACTCTTCTTTGCAGTGTCCAATGCTGCTAAACAACCCTTCACCACATCATCTACGTAGGTAAAATCCCGCGCCACAGTTGCATGATGAGCCCCTTCAAATATCTTAATCTCTTTCCCTTTCAAAATATCCTTGGTAAAGAAAAAGTAAGCCATATCTGGCCTTCCCCACGGCCCATAAACTGTGAAAAACCGCAGCCCGGTAATTGAAAGACCATAAATATGATTGTACGTATGTGCTATTTCTTCACCAGCCTTTTTAGTAGCTGCATATAAACTAGCAGGCTGGTCTGTTCTATCTTTTTCCGAAAAGGGTACCTTAGAATTAAGCCCGTAAACAGAGCTGCTCGAAGCCCATACTATACTAGGTTGTAAGATTGCATTTTTACATGCTTCGAGTAAGCTAACAAAACCATTAACATTACTATGAATGTAAGAATTTGGGTTCTGCATTGCATACCGTACTCCGGCCTGGGCTGCTAAATGCATCACATGAGTAAAATGCACAGTCTCGAAGAGCTTCCTAAGCAAAACTGCGTCGTTTATATCAGCCTCAATTACATACACGCCGGCACGATCAAGGAGGGATCTTCGGGCCTTTTTCAGCCCAGTGTCATAGTAATTGTTGAAATTATCAAGACCAACAACGCCATCTCCACGACGTTTGAGCGAAAGAGAGACATGGGTTCCAACAAACCCAGCAGCACCAGTAACTAATACAGAAAAGCCCGTCTTGGATCGTGGTCGGGCCGAGTTCCGGGCCTTCACTTCCCAGTTCGCGTCCAAGTGAATCCGGCCCGTATAACTGCTGGTATGAAGGCTACGGCGTTTGGCGGCGGCGCTACCATCTGGAGGGGAGAAACAGAAGAAAAGCAGGATGAAAATAACAGAAAGGAAAGACCAAAAAGCAAGCCTAGGGTGGCAGCGCAGGCGGTGAAAACTATACGCTGAAAACTTATCGGGCTTGAATTTCCCAGTGGACGAAGGGATGATCGGGTCTAAATGAGACAATATGGGCTTCAACTGGGTCATTGAAATTCACTGGTTTTTCACTGATAATATTTTCTTACTGCAAATTGGACTGTAAAAGATTAGGGTTTGAAGTGTAAAGCAATTGGAATTTCCCTTTTCTACAAGAAATAGATTTTTCACACACTGATTGTCTACAGTTTTCAGAATTGAAGAAGAAAAGGGAAAACGGAAACGAGTTTTGTAGGTGGGGCCGGGGTGGGGGAGCGGTGGTAGGAGTTGGAGGTAGGCTGGAGTCTGGTGAGAAAGCAAAAAGTACAATATTTTACATTAACCAATGTCTCAGGGACTATAAAAAATAAATATTTTAGAAGAACAAAGCCCCAAGTTTGGTGCACATTTTTCTTCAATAATGCATTTTTTTTATTAATGTGATGGAGAATATATGGTTAAAAAAGAAAAAAAATTATTTCATGTGATAGAAAATATTTTTCATTGAAGAATGTGTGGTTAAAAATAAGTAGACGAATGAGAATGCAAAAAATAATGTGGTTCAAACAGAGGGAAAAATCATTCTTCATGCTAAAGAAATTAGTTTTTATTTTCGCTTTCCCCGAGGGTCAAAAAATATTAGAAGTGAAGAAAAAAAAATCATTTAGGGTCTGTTTTATTGGTTAAATTCCATAAAAAATATCACATTCGAGAATCGAGAAATACAGTTTTTACTTTATTTGTTTGATATGAAAGTGGAATGAAATATGAATTCTAAGGTACAACCATTTTAAACTTATTTTTTTACCAATTTTATGGAAAATACATTTCCATGGGTACTTGTGTTTTTATTTTCTTGATCATATGAGTAATTATTTAAAACTAGACTGTAACTGATGTAATAAATACATTATGATTTTTAATACTGTCCATTTGATTATTTTATTCATTTATTTCACTATATCAAGGAAAAAAATAATCAGAAAAGTGTTATTGCTTTGCCCTCATATAATAAATTTTATTTTTATTTCATTTTTGGAGTCAGACTCAAAAGAGTAGCTGTCTTACTTCTACATTAATGGTGACAAAAATCAAGAGATTTGATTTGAATTTGTTCATTTATATGATTATATATATAATTTGTGTTTCATAATTTTAGCATTCATTTCAAATGAGTAAACATTATCCATTAATCATGAAATTAGCTTTTAAAATCCGTGACAGGGATTCAAATTTATTCTTAAAAAAAGTTGCATATTTTTAGATTTTTCTAGAAATTAATTAGCTTTTTTATGGTAATGTATTATTGTGAAATTGACTGAAATCAATTTTGTAAAATATATTTATGGATTCTTTCTTAATAGAGAAATGTGAAAAAAAATAAAAAATTGTTGACGGGATAAAAATGAGATTTTAATTTATTTTTTATTACTTTCTAATTTTAAAAATCTGAATGTAATTTTTGAATGCTAACAACGTTATAGTTATCATCTTCTTGAATGCATACTTCCCATCGAAAACCGTAAAAATGACATGTAGAATGTGTTTGATTGGCATGGAAAATACTTCTTAAGAAAAAAAAAGGTAAATATTTTCCTTATTTTGAGGAAAGCAAAAACATGCTCTGAAAAAATATGTATTTGGGTGAAAAACGGACATTTTTCATGAAAAATAAATGAAATCAAACACACCCGTAATATTTTTTAAACTAGAATGCAACTTTTACTTATCGTGAATTATGATTCACTTTTTAGATCTAAGATCGTCCAACAATTCATGTTAGAATCTTGCGAGATTCAAGTTGATAAAAACAAACAAGCAAAAAGAAAAAAAAGTTAGTGCAGATGCAGAAGACCAGCACAGGTAAAATCTTTTAGTTGTAACCATAATCAGAATTTGAGGAACTTCAAAGCAAATCATTTTTTATTTTTATTTTTATTTTTCTCAATCAGCAAAATTAATTTTTTAATAAATATGCGTTTCCTAACTATAAGCAGTTTACTTGCACCAACCATGACAAATAATTAACAAATTATTAATTATTGTAGCATATTAATAGTTCTTTAGAGTTGGACCTATGATGGCCACAAGACAATTGAAAATATTTTTCACCATTAAAAATTCAATTATAATGAAATGCAATGAAAATAAGTAGAAGTTAATGAATGAAGAATAAAAAGCCCCCTTTGTGGAAAAGACGGATTAGCGAAAGGAGGAATGTGAGCGAAAAATGAAAGATTACAACAAGAAATTGACTGGAGGTGCTAATGATGCTCCGTGAATTCAAAATTTGAGATTAATGATGATGACGACGACGACGATAAACATAAGACTAAATTCTCTAGAAATAAGTGTATTGACTATGTTTTTACTAATATAAATTTTTAGTTATAAGATTATATTTAGAATAATGTTATTTAGCATTATCGATGTTACAGTTTAGATGGCATTAAATGAAAAATAATGTTATTTGTACAATGATTGTTGTCCATATCTGTTTGATTGATTTAAAAATGGTTTTTAAAATGGATGGTGCAGATTTTGTCAACTCATGATTGTAAAAAAAAAATTGTTAATCATGGTTGTACATATATCAGGATTTTTACATGTAATGTACAATTAAATGAATCACATAATTTCACATTTAATTGAGTTTATCACGCAATGCCACATAGACTAGAGTTCCAGCACCATTGATGTTAGATAAAAAATTTCTTCGTATAAAAGAAAAATGAGTTGGTTGGGCTTTCTAATCCATGTGGAAAGCTCCATAGATGTCCTATCACATATTAACAACAAAAGATTGCTTTATGAAGTGTAATATTATAAAAAAAAATTCTTGCCCAAAATATAACCATCAAATTGCCTGTTTTCCTTTTCTTCAATTAGTTTCCAAGGGTGATTCATCATATTCCTTGGAACTTTATATCATCCCAACTTTCAAGCCTATTAGATTCAGAGAGTAGTTGAGAACTTCATACATATTAGGAAGGTTTGGTTAATTTCCCATCTGTATCAAGCCACAAGAAATTAAATTTAGAAGACCTCAAAAATAAAAACATGAATAAATTCTTAACCCCTGTTTGAAGACTATACTTTTCAAACTCTTTTCTTTACATGCTCATTTTTAATTACCCGTTCACACGATAAAATATTCTGCACGTAAACTCAAAATTTTTCATACTTTTTAATCGCACGTTCTCCTAAAAATCAGTATTCAAAACTCATTTTTTTTACGGTTGTCGAAGAGGGGCTTAATGTGTTTTTAGATAGACTAATCATTGACCATGAATCGATCAGTTCAACACTATCTAGTCCAACAATATTAGACGAACAAGAGAATGGACTTTATTCATAGGTTCTTTACAAGCATAGCACTTATAAATAAGTAGAAGGCTTTTTATTTCTCCAAACTTTTATTTGTTTCATTAAGCAAATCACAACAGAAATGAGCTATGCTTTTCATCATTCTTTTACTTGCTTCTGCAACTTCTTTTTTCCTCACCTGTTTCTCTTTGTATTCATCTTTTCATCTAAAGCCACAGCTCGGAACCTAGCCAGTGTCGACAAGGCAGTGAATTGTTCTGCTTCTGCTATATTAATTTTCGGAGACTCCACAGTTGATCCTGGAAATAATAACTACATTACAACTCCATTCAGGAGCAATTTCCCACCTTATGGGAAAGATTTCTTGAATCGGGCTGCAACTGGAAGGTTTACTAATGGCAGACTTGCTAATGATTTTATAGGTGAGTTAAAGAGCATGTTTGTTCTGTACGATGTTTAGATGTTCGTTTGCATGGATTTAACGGTGTCTGAATGTTATCAGCTAACTATGTTGGGCTCAAAGATTATGTGCCTCCATATTTGGATCCAAACCTCAGCACTCAAGAGCTATTGACTGGAGTCAGTTTCGCTTCTGCCGGATCTGGATATGATCCACTAACACCAACAATAAGCGTATCTCTCTCATTCTATGCGAATGTGTTCGTTTTTTCAAGTTAAACTTTTTGGGCTTGTGTTTATCTAAAAGCTTAAATTATTAAAGACATTTATTCGTCTGAGTTGCGTTCATCACGCCCCTTTGAGCACATTAGTTCATTTCTTTATCCGATAAAGCCCCTTGTACACCAAGTTGCCAAGTTTGACAACTTGGTGTACAGGCGATTCACGGGCCCTCACTATTGTGAGGGGCTGTAAGAAATGTACACCTAGTTTGATCCTTCTTTATCAGAACGAATTGGTGGTGCTTTAATTTCGTTGAACTACCTCATTTAAAGACTTGACGTGTGGAGAGGGTGAAACTTGTTATTTCTTAATATGGGTCTGAATATTTTTCACTCTGTGGTCTTCTTTAACCTATATTTACTGATATTAATTGGCGTATGTACGGATTTCTTCAATTTCAGAATGTGATATCAGTGTCAAAACAGTTGGAGTACTTTAAAGAGTACAAAGCAAAACTGAAGGAGACAATTGGGAAGGAGAAAATGGAAAAGTTGATAAATAATGCTTTGTATGTTGTTAGCGCGGGTACGAATGACTTTGTCGTCAATTATTTCACGATACCAATTCGACGTAGAAACTACACTATCCCAACTTATATGGATTTTGTATTACAACACTCACAGCAGTTCATGCAGGTTCATTCCCTTACATATTTACCTTTTTTTACGTCGTTTAAAGATCGAGTGCTATTGTGAATTTGTTCAATTTTGTGAAGGGTTTGATAGATGAAGGGGCTCGACGAATTGGAGTGGTTGGACTGCCACCGATGGGTTGTTTGCCTGTCGTCATAACTATGTATTCTTACAATGCATTTTATAAACGCGAATGTATCGATAATTTCTCCTCCATTGCTCGTGATTACAATCTAAAGCTCCAAACTCAATTGAGGGCAATGCAACTCAAATTCGCAAACTCTGGCTCGCGAATTGCTTATATGGATGCCTACGGACCGCTAGAGGACATGGCCTTCCACCGCAACTATGGTACTTGGATCAACTTCAATCAAATAGATTTTATATGAAATGATTTAACATGATATAAGAGTGTACAAATTTCAAATAATTTACTAGATTTTTTCTTGTATGGTTAGATTTTGACGTGGTTAACAGTGGATGCTGCGGGTCGGGTTACCTTGAAGCATCGTTTCTATGCAACCCGAGATCAGCTGTTTGCCCAGATGCATCCAAGTATGTATACTGGGATTCAATTCACCCAACTGAAAGGACATACTATCTTCTCTTTCAGGCCCTTCGACCTGTCATTGATTCCATTGTCAAGAATTGACATGTATTAAACATATTTATGGGTTGCAATGGTAATTTCAATTGGTCGGTTTTCTAGTTTTTTAATTAATTTATTTTTTTGGTTAGATTTTGACGTGGTTAACGGGATGTTGCGGGTCGAGGTACCTTGAAGTAGCAAAAAAATCCGTTGAACACGATACCCGTGGTGCCTCACCCCTAATAGGGCGGCGATTACCCGTCTAACCGGATAAACGGGGCCAGGACACGACGTGTGTTATTACCCCGAAGCGAATCCGGAAAACATAGTCACCGTCTCGCTACCCACCCCGTTTAAAGTTAATTTAACATTTATATTTTTTATCAAACATAAATAATATATTTATCATCATTTAAAAAAAAGTTGTTTATAACAAATTGGTAAAAAAATAATAATATTTACTGACTAAATAAAAGTAAAAAATAAAATAAATAAAAAATAAATGGGACGACGCCCCGCCCCGATCACGTCCCGTCCCGCTTTAACCATGTATTTGGATGAAATAAGGTAACAAAATATCCAACATGACGGGTGAGAATGACCGACCCATCCCATACCCACCTAGTTGTCATCCCTACGTTTCTATGCAACCTAAGGTCAGTTGTTTACCCAGATGCAAGTATGTATACTGGGATTCAATTCACCCAATTGAAAGGACATACTATCCTCTCTTTCATGCCCTTCGACCTCTCATTGATTCGATTATCAAGAATTGACATGTATTAAACATATTTATGGGTTGCAATGGTAATTTCAATTGTTCGGTTTTTTTTTTTTTTTAACAAGTTTTGGATCATGTTTGTCCCAACTTATTATTAAACAAGTTAAACTATATCAAATTTTGCAATTTGAAGAACTGCTAATCAATTTGGACCAACACAGCTTCTGTGGTGTAGTTAGAGGAGAGAAAGGGGGTGATTCGGGTTACTATGTTGCTGCCATCCAGATCAATCATGAGCGATGATAGAAGGGGTGGAGAGTGTACACAAAAGATAAGATTGCGATTTTCATCATAGTAAATTATTATAATGATAGGGGAGGACGTACTGTCACATTCAATTGAATCTTTATAAATATTGCGTATTTAATTTTCTTTTTTCGAATTGATCGCTCTCTATGAAATAAAATTATAAATTTATAATTCTCAATAGATAAGATGGAAGATAGAAGAGCAAAATGGTAATTTATGTCAAGAGGGGATCTGTTTGAAATTTTTGAAAAGGGTGAGGGACTCTGGGCCCAAGGTTTATGTAATTTGTTATTCATTACAAGTTCTTATAATTTTAAGATCAAAGGCAAATTTTAATTTTTAAATATATATTTCGTAATATCAACAATTTCTACCCTATATCCACCACAGTATAATTTAAGGAACTTATAATGAAATCGAAACAAGCACCAAATCATGTTTTGGATCTATTGAAACAAAGATTTATACCATTTAAATTATATTCTTTCGTTTTGGTGAAGAAATTTCTTTTATAACTCAACCTTGCCGGACATAATATTATATCCATTGACTATAACTAGTAATATTACACAATAAACAAGAAATTATAGAGTATCTTTGATTTTGACACATGGATGGCGATTTGAATCGAGAAATTTGAGCCCTGCACATCTCGTCGTGCTTAATTAGGGCATCTTAAAAATTTTGAAAAATTTGCTGAATTCCACGTTTTAGTTTCGAAAAAAGATCATTTTTGTCTAAAAATTGAATCCCACCATTCCCACACAACTTTTTTTATGTTCACCCTATTAGCTCAACCATATGTTCAACCCAACTAATACATTTATCCAAGAATATTTTTTTAAAAAAAAAAATAACAAACGGAGCAGTAAACGGGGTCGATTAAGTGTGAAGGTTTTAAAGCTATCTGTTAATAATAATGATTTATTCTAACACACGTTAACAATTCCGTTGTAGTCTAGTTGGTTAGGATACTCGGCTCTCACCCGAGAGACCCGGGTTCAAGTCCCGGCAACGGAATTCATTTTTCCCACTTGGTCTGAACAGTGAATATATCAACACGTCAAGTTGTAGTTCGCACTTATTTCAAAATTTCTTTTTCAACTTTATTTTTATACAGTTCTCACTCCTGAGTATGGATCCAAGTCCTTTGGCGGGAGTAATTAAACGCACTTCTTGATTCTCGAGTGGAGCCCCCTAGTTCCTGTCTATGGTTCTGAGGTTGGTGCCAGAAAGCAGAAAAATTCAACAATAAAGAAAAAAAACTTGCACTGAGAATATGGAGAATCGGACACCATCTGAACGACGACAGTTTGTACACGTATCTCTCCCCCTGTTTCTTTGTATGTGCGCAATCATTGTATTTTGCAGTGTAGACAATAGTCCTGTTTTCATCCCATCATCAAAAAAATATGATACGTTATACATAATACAATGGTTATTGAATCATGATTCTGTTCTTCGGGACGAAAAAAGTTGTCGTCAACTCAGCCTCAGGCAAGTGGCAACAATCAGGCAATGAGTTAAAATAGAAATCTATTGCTGTCTGGCCTTTCAGATGCTAAGCATATGGAAATTGTTATGTTAAACTTGAAAGGCACACATACTATACACCAACTGGTATTGTGTAATGGTCAACTGGAGAATGCAATTTAAAGTCATCTCAGCAGAACATGAAAGTCCTCAAGCAATTAGAATCAATCTCTTTCGTCTTTAGTCATTAATGGTCAATCAAAAAAGCCTTCTAATACCTTAAGATCTTCTTTCGTGTTTTAATACCAGTAACTGCCCACAATCCAGAGTAAAAGGCTTCAAGAATATATATATGTCCACTGAGATCGATCATTCAATGTAATCCCCACAGTCGAACTCGACTCAGAAAATAGCTGAGTGAACCCAGAAAACAGATCTATTAGCAAGCAGAGGACCAAATGCCAAGCTCTTTATAACTCCAGAAAACAATGTTTACAATCTTGAATATCAATTTTACCACTTAGGCCAATGAAATTGTTAAGTAAAATTTCATTGGGCAGTAAATTTGGATTAGTAGTACTAGTGCTGTTACTACGTAATCTCGTCACAGCCTCAGCAATAGCTGTGATGCTATCATATGCTTTAAGAGCAGGGGTTCCATGATCCAGATTTTCTTCATTTTGGTATTCGAGTCTGAAATTCTTTCGAAATTGATTCCTTACCTCTTGGAAGGTCCAATTATTTCCGAGTAATAGCTCCTGATCCCTATGGCACATTCTGTGGACGAGATGAACGAGGGTTCTACAGAATCAAGAAGATCTGAAATAGAGTGTCAGAATCCATACTGAATCTCTATCCATTAATCTTATCTGCTTAGCTTCTCTAAATAAAAGAGTAGCCAATGGTATTGACAATTGAAGAACATCCTCATCAACTTTTCTGCCTCTGGTCGAACAAATCCTTCTGGATTAGTTAGAGAAGAGAACTGTGGAACGACTATGTCATACTCAATTTCTGAGCCAATGTTTTGTAGACCTTCAGACAGCGGAGTATTCATTCCAAAATGAGCAACATAACTTTCTTCATGAATTGCTGACTTTTTGTCCATGGCAGGAATTGACAATAGCCGCCGCAATGCATCTGTTTCCAGGCTATCAGTACCCATTTGTACCAAGAAAGGGCATCGATTCTTGGACAACATGGATGCAAGGGAAACTGCTTCTAATGAATGAACTGGCATTTGAGCTCGCTTTCCAACATCAGCACCTGAGGCTGCTTCCGTCCATGTCTTGTCCCGACAATAATCTGGACCTGTTTCCTGCCAATCAGCTCCTCAGCTGCATCATAAATTAAGGACAACAAATTCAATCATATCTGGTTCAACAAATATTGTTAAGGAAGTTAGCCCATTTAGCAAACATAAGAAGCCGAAAGGTGACCTACAAAAAATGAAATAGTGGTAGAAATGCAGTTGAAGATCGTATCCTGGAGGTTGTCAACAACATTGAACTTGAAAATTATGCATTAAATCACAGAGGTGATTTGTCTTCCAATTCAGTCAGTATATAAACGTCTACACTTGAGGTAGTTGCAAAAGCTTATATTCTTAATACAAGTGCCAAAAGAAATATCTCATGATAACACTGAGAATGAAGATGCCTCAATTCTTGTGAACTGGAGAAGGCAATTTAGAACATGAAAAATTCAAACGCAAATAGAAGAGCTTGAGCAATTATTCAATGTTGAGGATATATTATCATTTTTAACCAACTGCTCTAAAATTTTAGCTATTAAATATAGTTGCATAAATATCATTTAATTTTTTTCGTCATTAAAATCTTATACATGAACAATTTTTAATGAATAAGTAACAGCGATTTAAGACTTTTCCATTCACAAAAGAAATATCGTTTCTAATTTTCACTTTGAGTTAGATTCTGATTCGAAATTCACCACGCTTGTTAACATAGAATCCAATAAGCTTCAAAAGACAACAACATGATGTTGTTGACATCAAGACGGATGATAAAGTTGTAATCTTGGGCATTCGACTTCGCATCAACCTCAGGATATGGGCGCCTAACTAATGAACTTTCATAAAGAATTTCAAGTACTATGTTTTTTTGTTTGTCAAATTAGTCACTCAACTTTCTTGTTATTTTGAAGTTGGTCCCTTTGTTCATCTTTGTTATTCAAAATAATGGTCTCAACAAGAGATTGAGTAGCTGTTTGATGCGATAAAAATTGCTAACGATCATTTCAATATAGTCACTCAAATGAACAATTTCATCCTCTTTAACAAGTTCAAAAAGGAAAACTAGAACAAAAAAATAACATTCATTTAAGTAAAAACTACAGAACATTTCAATCGAAAAGTCTATTCAATCTAAATACCAAACGAGGAGCCAGCCAGGCATTATTTGTTGTAAACCAATAACCAGGCCTGACACGGCCGTTGATGGGGCTTGACTGTGCCTTTACCTGTCAGGCCATCTAAATCTGAGTAGCCCTGTACATTTTGCCACCTCTATGCCAGAGACAGTTGATACACTACTTCAAACCAAACAACACAGCATATTTTTACACCCACAACAAAAGCACTAACACAGCTTACAGACAACTTCAATAATTCTATTTGATATGCATTTGCACAAAGTAGGATGTTCATAATCTATCATTTTCCTTTTCATTTTGCGAATGATAATGAACCTAAAAAAAACAGTATCAGGATTTCTTTACATCACATTCTTTATATTTTAGTTAATCTAAAGACTAGTTGTAGGGGGCACAGGGAGGCATGCTGCCGTGGTGCAGATTTCTGAGGTTCCTTGAGGTAGTATGTTTCAGGATATGATTGGTACACAGGATCGTACTGAACTTGATAGCACTTTAATACAGTAAAATCCTGTTTAACCAACCTCACCAAATATGCCGTAGAAGTTCAGAGAGAAGATGAGATATAATTAGCATCCTCCAGTTATTCTGCATTTTCTCCCATTGTCCCCGAGTCATGTATTTTATTCAATTATCTCTTGGAGTTCCGAATTCTGCAGGGAGGAGGCCTGAAAAATCTGAGACTGATCTGCAGGACTAACTAATTCAATCTTTGAAGAGTTCCATTTGTTAAATGTTCTTCTCCTCCTTAGAGACTTTGGCCTTCCACCATGAAAATACTGTCCCAACCTAACAATTGTGTTGGGAATACTCTCAACAGTTTGAGCAAGATCGTATGCATGTTCTTTCCTGTCTTTTAATTTCTTTTTCAACAGTCGAAGAACGAAAATGAGGAAACAGATAGTGGAAATGGCAGTAGAAACAAGGTATAAACCCCAGAAACTCTTTAAACTCAAACTTTCTGTTTCTAAGCCAGCATCAGAATTTGAACAACTGTCTGGTGAATCAAACCATTTATTTTTCAAACGTTTAATCTTTCCTTCTTCCATTAAAGTTAGAATGGCTTCTGAAACATCGCGAGCTATTGGGGAATTTTTCTGGAATACCTGTACATGAAAATTGAAAACCCACAAAAAATTGTAGTATTTGATGAGTTAATTCCAATAATACTTGCAGAAGGACAACTCAAATTAGTATCACAAGTCAAGGAATACTTACAAACCCTATTCCTCCAAAACTGTAGGTAGGTCCAGTCGCTGCATACTCTTTGCAGTGATTTCTGAGAAAAACTTTCTGATAAGGGAGTTCAAGAAATGCAGCAGCAATATTTCCTTTCTTAAATTCCTCCGAATATTGCTTTTGGCTGCTTATTGTTTTGATATTTTGAAGTTTAATTACATTCCTCAGATAATCTTCTACAAAAGAGTCACCGTCGCATCCAACTGTTTTATTAGTTTTCATTATCCAATCTAAATTAGTCACAGTTGGCTCAAGTCGTGAGACAGTCAGCATTGAAGTTAGGCTAGCCTCGTAACTTGAAGTTAATACCAACACAACAAAGAGCCACATCACAACCACCAGTTTTGTATAGTTGCTTTTAATTTCTTCTCCTGTAAAATATAAAACCCAAAAAATATAAGCATATTGCCCCAGATATGCAACGGATATAGTTCATAATGATAGAATGTTAAATCTCTAAGCATGTGTGACGAGACTGAATAGTGCGACGAACAAGATTAGTTTCTTTCTCTTCCATGAAAACTAAGCAACGCTTTCCTATCCCCATTATTAAAGATGCAGGAAATGTTTAAGATGCTTACTATGAGCATAGAATAGAGAAGAGAATGTGAACCACATTGCAGTTCCAAGTTGATCTTTCCACGTCCCTTTAAATTCTTGATTAGACTGATGCTCCATAAACCAAATGACGAACATTGTGTAGAATAAAATGGCTAAAGTAACCATCCACATGTTCCTAGTGAAAGGCTTCATAAATATCCACGCCATCTGGGGTTCAGTTTTGACTGGAACGATCATTGACAAGCCAGATTCCATAAATGATTGAGTAAATTCTACAATTCTTGACCGCTCGGCTAAGATGGTTACATCGCCCACAGCAGCATCAAGGTTCTTTTATGCAATGTGAATCGCAAAAAAACAAGTATTAGTTATCACATAACCACATTTTTCATGGTTCTCACAGCTTTTCAACTACACATTTCAAAAACTTCTATCAAAATCTACTAAAAATCTAATTTTAATCCCCACTAAACACCCTCCTAGCATGAATTAGTAGCACAACCTTGAAAAAGATTATATTAAAAATTAAATTCAAGTCCAAGTGCATTCATAGAATCTGTCACATAATAGAGTCCTACAGAAGTGCAGAGTTATTAATTTGTAATTAGATAATTGTTATCTATTCTTTGGATAAACCCTAACCACAAAATAGAGGAGGGTTTTTAATCTTATTTTATTATAAATAGGAATCATTGAATGCTAGGTGTTCATGGCCATGGTCATCATTCAATAAAGTTGTAAACAATCTTATTCATATTAAGTCCTCTTTTTCATATTTTCTTCTGATTGAAATAGTTCTTTACAAACTAATTGGGGTTCGCTTCTACGAATGCTATTAAGGAAGGGACCAGGGTGTTAAAATGCAGGGCTTCGGCAGAGTATATGCTTTTTAATTACAAACATATACTTTTATGTATCAATCAAATGTAAGCAGAACTTCTACCGAAGAGACTTAGCTTGCATGCATACACCAATTAGAAAAACAGGAAACATTAGACATCCTGTTTTGAAAAGAAGGATGTCTCAGATGAAAGTATTACCTTATTGCTGACATTCCCAACCAGTTCAGTAAAGTTACCATCGAAGGGCACAAATTCATAATGCAGGGGATAACCCATTATTTTTATCACCTCCTCAAAAATATCAATGCAAAAACCGTCATATTTCGTTTCATTTGTTTGTTGATCACGTTTCACCATTACAAACTCTGGGAAGGAATCATCTTGTGGAACTCCAATTCTCATTGGGGCACCAGTAGGCACTGCCCACCCTTTTGGGACTCGGTCCAATTCCCCTGGCCAATTTACCAAGATATTGCCCTTGTCCTCCACATGACTCTCTGAGAAGCTAAATTCAGATGACCAGATTCCTAGCTCTTTATAACTCCTTCCAACAATGTTAACAATCTTGTATACAGGTTTCTGCTTTAATTTTCTACCATGGAAACGAATTTCACCACTTAGTCCAGTGAAATTGCTGGATACAATTTCATTGAGCAGCGATTTTGGATTCCTATTATTATACCCACCTAATCTTTTCACAGCTTCTGCGATAGCTGCAATGCTATCATATGCTTTTAGAGCATGGATTCCAAGATTCCAATTGTCTTCGTCTTGGTACTCAAGTCTGAAATTCCTTCGAAATTGATCCTTGAAGTCTAGAAAATGCCTATTCCTTTCTGAATAATAGCTCTTGATCCCTATCGCACCTTGCGCGGAAGAGACCAAATTGGGATCAACAGAATCCAGAAAATCCGAAATGGAGTCTGTCAGAATCCATGCTGAATCTCTACCCATTAGTCCTATCTGCTTAGCTTCTCTGAATAAATGCGTAGCCAGTGGTAAGGATGAATGAAGAACGATAAAAACCCTAGACTGCTTCCTCATTAAATTCGCTGCTGCTTGTCGAACAAACCCCTCTGGATCAGATAGAGAAGAGAACGGTGGAAAGATGAGATTATACTCAATAGCTGCACCAACATTTTGAAGAGCCTCGGATAACATAGGAAGCAAGCCAGAATCAGCAAAATAACTGTTGTCTTCATGAATTGCTATTACTTTTCGCCAGTGGTAGAAATTGACAATATCTGCAGTACAATTTATCTGTTCCAGGCTATCAGTAGCCATTTGTATCAAGAAAGGCCATCGATTCTGTGTCAACAACAGGGTACTGGAAGCTGCTGCTAATGAAAGTACAGGTACTTGCATTGGCTTTCCAACATCAGCAGCTAAAGCTGCTTCCTCCCATGATCGCGTCCCAATGATAACCTGCACTTGTTTCTCGCCAATCAGCTCTTTGGCTGCAGCTCAAGAAAACAAATTTCATCATTTCTGATGGATAATTATTTTAAAAAATCATACTTTCAAGGAAGAGGAAAAAAAGGGTGTTAGCGTAAATTTTGAAACATTTAAACCAAGTTTAGTCCCAGAGGGTTTATGGACAATTGGATATAGCCATGCTCGAGTTTATCTGATTACTTTCATCCTGATATGGCATATTGAAACCTCAATATTCAAAGATTATATTTTTTATAACATGTTAATAGAGAATATATAAAGGTACCTGTAGAAACAACCTGAACAGGGTCCTTGCTGGTGTTTTTGAAATAAATATTCAGCCTGTGATTCCTTGAATTGTTGTTGAAGTTCTGCACGGCCAGGATCATGGCCGTTTTCTGTTCCTTCCCAACACGAGAATCAACATCGATAATTGCTCCAATATTTGTGACTGAATTGTCAGCTTCTACTACTAATCCAAAACAAAAAGTGAACAGAAAATATGCAAGAACGAGAGATGAAAAACAGGACAGCTTTGAACCTGGTTTCCTGCTAGAAAAATGAAAAGGCATTATTTTTTTGTGAAACGATGGTCTGCTCTTCTTCATATATATGGTCAGAAAAGTTGGAACTGTACATTTGCCGACTTTCAACTTAAATTATATGGAATTTTCTTGATAATAAATCCTGAGGTACATACGCATGCTATGAACCAATTGGTTTTGCGTATATTGGTCAAACTCACCTTTTGTCCTACTATTTATTTATAAATTTAGTTGAAAGTTAAAAAGTTGATGTGGACCGAGTATTCATAACTATTACTAATATTATTTACATTTTACTTGAAATTCACTACTATGCCCCTGTTTGGTATATATTATTTTTTTTATTCTCATTCTTTTACTCATTTTTAACTATATATT
>CAIGRL010052969.1:0-11568 GCA_903798325.1 Fraxinus xanthoxyloides
TTTTTTTTTTTTTTCCCCTTTTCTATGTACTTTTTTCATTAAAATAATGTGTGTGTACGTATTTTATCCCCTCGAACATTATTTCAAGTGCATTGACCTGACCTTTTAACGCCCCAAGGGATGGAAACCGTCCACTGGAGACTCGAGTGCTATTTATAGGTTGGGGACCCCTTCTATAAAACAAAACCAACTGTGATATTCATGGGGCAGGATTCTCATCTAATGTTTCTCTGCGTAGTAAAACTTGCAATGTGAATTTTCAGATTCTTCTAACTATGTTTCCATCCCTAACAGTAAATAATGTGGGTTATGATGCTGTTGTTATTAAAGGTGTTAATTGATTATGCCAGTATGAGTAGTAATTTGATGTTAAATTTCAAAATCTCACTTCTTACTTGTCTAATATTCTCTATTCAGTTTAACTTGAAATGTGAATTTCAGATTCTTCCGAGCATGTTTGCATTGAGAACAGCAACATTAGCGTGGGTTATGATGCTATCGCGCTTAAAAGTGGTTGGGACGAGTATGGAATTGCATATGGCAAACCGACCGTAAATGTACACATTCGGGGGGTTTCTGTGCATTCTTCTTCCGGATCGGGAGTCGCTTTCGGCAGTGAGATGTCAGCTGGCATATCCAATATACTGCTCGAGCACCTTCATGTGCACGACTCTCCTACTGGCATTGGGCTTAAGACAGATAGAGGAAGGGGTGGCTATATCAAAGGCATATACATATCAGACGTGCTCATGGAAAATGTACAGCGAGGAATCAAGGCAACAGGTCAGTGCAAATCACATCCTGACGACAGATTTGATCTTCATGCATTGCCAGTGGTCAGTGGCATCACCTTTAAGGACGTGTTTGGTGTAGAAATTGCTACAGCTGGGATATTTTCTGGAATTAGAGAATCTCCTTTCACTTCCATATGTTTGTCTAATGTTTCTTTCTATGTCACCTCTGACCCCTCCACATCATGGGTATGCTCCAACGTGTTCGGTTCCTCTAGTAATGTGTCACCTGAGCCCTGTCCAGAACTCAAGAGCTTGAATTTGTCATCTAATTGTTTCATCTCCTACCCAAATACTCAAGTTGCAGTTTCGTGATATACAGTGCTCGATATTTAATTGAGATGCTGGAATTTTTCTACCAATTCTGCTGTTCAATCTTCCATCCCCTGCTCTTCTTATCGAACATCAGCTCCCTCCAGCAAACTTCTTTCCGAGCAGTCTCTGATCTTATTACCGTGTATGTAGTTGGGTTTTTTTTTTTTTTTTATTCCTTTTTTTTTATTGGGAGAAAAGTTGAGCACTGA
Organism: Fraxinus xanthoxyloides; assembly: GCA_903798325.1. NCBI lineage: Eukaryota > Viridiplantae > Streptophyta > Magnoliopsida > Lamiales > Oleaceae > Fraxinus > Fraxinus xanthoxyloides. The sequence goes on from CAIGRL010052969.1 coordinate 1,316, forward strand.
TAATGGTTTCAAATTACCAGTCAATCTTTCACATTGTAAGTTCTATACTGGATATTGCTGCAAGATTGATGGTTCAGCATGAAAGGTTTTCTTGATTGGAGAAGATATAGTTGGCACTTAATTTACAAGTTACTATCCATTTTGTCTATAATCTATTTTCGTCTTCAGAAGGTAAGGTAAGGTAGACTCGACTGTATTGGACATGCTATAAACATATTAGACCTCATCGTGACATTCTCATTCCAACTACCAGTTTTCTGAGACCCATACCGAACAGACCTTCAGAATCAAGATTTTCAGAATACAATCAAAATCGAATAACACTGTCCAAAATGTATTCAACCTGTGGTGATTTTTGTGTAGTGCTTTGGGTACCGATGCAAAATACAGCAATTTGTTTGAGAGAGAACAAGAAATAAATCAATGAACTACAAAGAAGAAGAAGAGACATAATTTATCCTAGTTCAGATTACAATTTATGATCCTACATCCAGACTGCGTGATGCTCTTCACTATGAATCAGAAAACGGAGTACAAAGGAGATGAACTACAAATTGAACCAGAAAAAAAATTAAGGGTCCGTTTGATAGCCTTAGTTTTCCATGAAAAAGTAAAACATTTTCATTTTCCACTCTTAAAAAGCTGTTTGATAGATAAATTTTTTCATGGAAAAAGTTTTCCACCTTTTTCTAAGTACAACCCTTTAATATACATTTGCTGAATTTTGTTTTCCCACGTATTAGGTGGGAAAGCAATTTCCACATCTTTTTTTTGCTTTTATTTATTTTATTTTATTTTTAACAATGGCAACAAATTCTATCAACCATTGTGAAAAAAAAAATTCACTTTTGTTGACAATTTCCGTGCAAAACAAAGTCAAACAAATGGTATTTGGTATGATTATTTTTTAATTTTTAATTTTTAATTTTTGGTAAATGGAACAAATTCTAGATCTAATAGTAAAAAATATTATCACTCTAATGGACAAATTTTATAAAAAATGAAGCCAAACGGACTCCAAACTTTCAACGTTTTCCATGGAAAATTATAGCAATCAAACACACTTTATTACAATTCTCTGTAAAATATTTTCTAGAAAAATCTTTTCCCTGTAAAACATTTTCCTTTCATCCATTTTTCACCCTTACAATCAAACGGACCCTAAAGTTTACAAGGTTACAATTCTATGTATATAGGAATTTTTCTTAACTTCTTTCTCTAACATGTTTCCTCTTTTTCTCATACTCATACTAAAAGTGTTGTACCACTTCCTTCAATTTTGGTCATGATCTAAAACCAACCCATTTATTTGCCTCCACGTGTATCCAATAAGAACTCCACCAAATTCCAATTTCCAACTCTATATTACACCTGGCAAAGCCAAATAAAGCCTGCACTACAGAAACTTAATCTCAAGTTTCTCTAACCGCTTCAAGTTAAGTCAAAATCCGCAATTTCATGGATATATTCTGACCCCAACATGCCGAAGAGGAATTGACCTGAATAGAACAAGCTCTCGAGTCAGGTATTGCTCTTCGAATGCTTCATGGACGTGTCCTGACCCTAACACAGTGAAAAGAGAGTGGACGGATGGATGATCGTTTGAGGGGAGGCTCAGTGGTCCTTTGTTCGAGAGGAGGATTGTTGAGTGTGCAACCAAAGTTCCACATTAGTTAGAAGTGGGGAGGATCATGGATTTATAAGTATGGACAATATCTCCATTGGTATGACGTCTTTTAGGAGTAAAGTCCAAAAGTAAATCTATAAGGGCTTAGGCTCAAATGGACAATTTCATACTATTGTGGAGAGGGAAAAATTCATGGATCAGGTATTAACTTTGACAATTACAAAAATCAGGTGTTAAGTTCGAAAATTGTAAAAATCAGGTTTTTATTAATTAATTAAATATTTAATTGTAATATAATATGATTAATCCACCCCACCCCCACCATCCCTACTGCTCCAACAACAGTTTCGGTGGCCACTCTACTCCCACGACTATTCCGAAAATCGACGACTGTTCCCCAACTGCGCTTAATTTCGGCGACTATTTCATTGACCGTTCCGTCATCGCTTAATTCGACGACTACTCCGATTCCGACAATGTTAAGGTCACAATTATATGCATTTTGGTAACAGATATCTAATTAATTAATTAAAAGTTAATTTTCGATCACAACTTATCTAATTAATTGGTCACTGATTATTTCGAGGTCACAAATCAAAATATTTATAAGTCACAATTTACTTCATTAGTCACGAATCAAAAAAATTATAGGTTACAAATTTTTACTTGATCACAAATTAAAAAAATTATAGATCACAGAGATCACATATTTCCACGGTTTAATAGTTAGGCACAGAGAACCATATAGTTGGTCACATACACCCAAACACCTGTCTCCCTATTTGAATCCACCATTAATACTTGGTTACGAATCGACCAAATAGTTGGTCACAGACACACTTCGTCTCGTCTATGCCGCCACCGCCACAACCACCCACCGACAATAATACCAACAACAACCACCATCATCGCCGCCTACACAGCACCACCAACATCATCTCCTCCGTCACAACACCACCACAACCACCGCTATAATAATAATAAAAAACAACCATCACCATCGTCCGTCGCTATCTGCACGCTAACATCAAAAAACCACCACCACCGTCGTCAACCCCGCCACCACACCACCACAATCACCGGCACAACAATAACAAAAAATGAAAGGACGAAAACTGAACCCAAATCGCCAACGTTCGCCACCTGCCATGACACACACACCCGCCTGCCACAACCCCACACAGAGATCTGTCACACACCCGGGTTTTCTCTACAGCTCCCCACACACAGAGATTCGCTTGCGATTTCAACGAGATAAGAGTTTTATTGAGGCTTAGGTTTCTCCATCAGATCCAAAAAAGTACCTGAACCCTCCATCCGACCACGAACTGTAGCAGCGTCGCGACGCTGCAGCGAACTGCAGCAGCGTCGCGATGTTGATGTGCGAACGGTGTCGCAACGCTGCCGCAAACTACAGCAGCGTCGCGATGTTGAGCGCGAACGGCAGCCGAACTGAGCAGCACCTCGATGCTGCTGTGAAGGGAGGGTGAAGAGAGGGGAGGCAACGGGTGGTGGTGGCGACGGGTGAGAGAGTGGAGGGATAGATAGGGTTTGATATGTAAAATAAAATACCTGATTTTTGAATTAATGAACTTTAGACTTGGTTTTTAAAAACCAATTTTTAAACACCTGATTTTATATAATTACCACTCGTGGAGATATGTGATGTCCATAAAACCCAACACAACCCTTTTTACCACCGGTTTGATCTTGGTTCAACTCTTTTCCCTTTTTCGGGTCGATGCCCAAACCTGTTCTTAGAATATTGGTTGAGGCATCCTCATGTTGAAGACAAAAATAGCACGAAGAATGTCATTTGAGTTTACTTTTATGCAATACAAAAGTTTTCAAGGTTAAAATCAGCTTCTTTACAAATGAACTTGAATTAGAAAAACAAAGAGCTTGAACAATTTCTTCAAATCGAGTAACAGAATCTACAAGTTTAATATGTTTCCAACAAAATCAGAAAAATAGAATTATCACATGATATCAATACACGCAACTGGAGTAGTTGCTACATTTGCATATATATGAACGATGACTCTGAAAAGAAAACACAGAAAAGAATGAAAAAATCTACATATATCCTCTCTTTCACATCCTCTGAGAAAAAAGATAAAAGATTTGGAAGATGGCCTTATAGCAGAGCCCTCAACAGATTCCTACTTTCTGTTTCCGATTTTTCGTTTCACTTCAGCAGCCTGCCTTCCGCTCCTCTGAGGAGGATGACCAGCCCTATTTGCCACTTTTTGAGATGGCGATGGCCCCAATCTTGGAATCATTGTCCTGCCACAAGTAGTCAACAAAATGATAATTAGTTTTTTTGCTTATTTTGATACCACATTGAATCACCTCAACTAAAAGCTTAACCTATAAGAGAGCCGACATATTTATATATTTATTTCTTCAAGACTTCAACATATAGCAACTAGCAAGGAACTTTCACTTCATTACCTCAATTCTGGGCTTTTGGCTTGTTTTGAATCAGGTTTTTGGATCTTTGGTGCAATGCCATTGGTGAAGCTGCCAAGCTTGGAATGGTTGAACTGCCATAGCAAATCTGGTTCAGATGAGTCGCTGGTTCCAGCATCAAGCTCATCCAAATCATCAGTTGGAGCAATGTCAAACTGATTACTTGATGGAAATAGGTTAACCGATTTTTCGGGGTATAACTTGGAAGAATCGGAAAGAAATTGCTGATAAAAGACATCAGATATGTTGCCTGCTTCCCGAAACCCTGTAGGGTTTCCAACTCCATGGACGGTATCTTGCTTGTTCACCATGACCTTGTCGACCCACTCGCCAGTGCCAGTCTCTCTGTCATCTTCCCCAAAGTTTTGATAAGGACTGCTGACTGGCGGCCAGGGAGGAGAATTCCCGAGTAGCTCGTCAAGATCAAAGCTTTGCCTCTTTTGCCTTGGTGCAGAATTGCTGTGGACCTGTGATATCAGCAGAGGCAAAACTATAAAATTGAGATTTTTGAAGATCAGAACAAAATTTAATCTTTTTAAAGACACATTGAATTTAACTCTAGAAGCACAGTTGAATGAACATGACAATAATATATGCTCTATATTGAACCTCGGTGATACACGAGAACATAAAAATTTTGACCAATAGCAAAAGCCAATGCCCATAACAGTAAGTGCATTTACCTCTATGTTCCCTACATCTTCCATTGGTTTCCTGAGGCCATTAGGAGACTCCATTCCCACATTTCTAGCTTGTATATTAGATTGAAAAGATGCTTGCTGCATGGATACTGGTTCTCCTTTCCTTGCTAAGGCAGCCTTCAGACTGGCAATCTATCGAGACAACGTAACTTAAGCAACTTAACTATGATCGAATATCCGAACACCTAACAGACTAGCTTATAAGGATTGAAAGCGAGATTAGAATATGGACCTCTTCTTTCAGCTCTTTAACATCTGTCGAATCCTTATTTACTCGAGCAGCACCAAGTTCAACCGTAGCAACACGCTCAGCAAATTTGAGTGTGCTAATCGTTTCTCCTACAGCATCAGGCTCAGGGCTTATATGAATGAACATAAGTGTCTTTGCTTGTCCCCCTAAAAGGAATCATCAAACCTTTATTAAGAAATAGAAGACCAGAACAAGAAAATCAAAAGAACAAGCTTGATATTCTGTTTATCCTTACCAAGTGAGTCTTGGAGTAGTTGTGTGAGTTTACTGTTTCTATAGGGTACGTGTGAATTCTTTTGGGCAAGAGAGGAGATCACATCACCCAAGGCAGAGAGAGATTTGTTAATGTGCTGTGCCTCTTTTAGTCTCTCTCCCGTCACTTCAGATTTGTCAACCCTTTCACTTCCGGCCAGGTCAACAAGATGCATGCAACCTCGAAGAATGGCTCCAGAGGTCAAGTCTCTTCCTTGGACATGAACAGTTAAGCAACTGCCATAATATGTGTATATATATATATTCAAATATCAGTGTAATGAAAAAAAATCAAATATTATAGTTTCGGCACTTGTATTCACCTGTGAGAGCGACTACTGCGGTCATTTAGGGCCGTTGCACCCACTGCACGATTCCTTTGTCCGAGGTTCATAAGGTCAATAACATCAGCTGTTGAAGAGACATGAACCAAGCTTGCATCTGGTACACTGAGTCCTGACTGAGAACTATTACGAATTTCTAATGTGAGTATAATTAAAGAAGACATGAGTAGAGAGCTTTGAAATGCAGTTGGAAAATTTGCAATCTGAACAATTCACTGTTTCATACAATGATGATTTCAAATGAAAATTTTGATGCCTCTAGCTAGCAGTAGGTATTAACTTCTATTATTCACAAAATGAAGTTGGATAATAGCAATTGAAAGGATATCTTTTGTTCAAGCCATCAGTAACAAGGAGATCTCTAACTTGCTCGTTGTATATCTCAATCATCTGGACAGACACATCGTAGTGGAATGTATCCTTTCTTTGCCATGCAAGGAGGAACAAATCACCTAAGGCCCTGTAATTTACTCCTTGAGTGAGCTCGTTAAGATCCTTAGGTCCAGTCTGGAAAAATATAAGATAATCAACATCTTTGTTTCTTTGAACAAAAATGAAAACACGTCATAATTTAACTGAAATTTAAATTCTTTATCTTACCATGGTGTAAGTTTTTCCTGATCCTGTCTGACCATAAGCAAATATGCATACGTTGTAACCATCAAGAACCGATCGAATCAATGGTTGAGTATCCGTGAAAACCTCCTCTAACATGGAGAAGAAGAACAAGTTATAACCAAGTTGTGAAGTTCTTGAAGGGTTAGCTAACGAGACCCTCTAAATTGACAGCCTACAAACCTTGAGTAGTAGATGGCCCAAACACTTTGTTAAAAGTGAAGGATTTGCATCCTTTTCCGTTCTTTGCTGGAGTACTTATCGTAATATTTCCTTCATCAATGTGATCCACGGTGCTGAAGTAATTCGATTGCCCTGGAAGGAAGGGTCTTACACGACAGTAAACTCTAATGTTTCCTGGTTGAAGAAATATTTAATGTTACGTTCATTGGGAAGTCAAATACAAGAAAACTTATTGAAAAGACTTGGACAGGCACAATAATATACCCTTTAGGTCCTGGACTTGATTATAGAGCTTGCGGCTTTCCTCAAGAACTTTATGGTATCCAGAAGCAGCATGAGCAAGTCCGTGAATATGGTGGCCTGTAAAGGAAATAAACTAAGTATGATTGGAGGAGAAAAAAGGAATCCCGAGAAAAGGACAATAGAAATTTAACTACCAGGCAGAGACTGATAGTAACAGAATATGTATACAACCAGAAAGATTCAAAATCTTACCAATATTATGAATCTCTTCATGGAACTTCATTTGCATGAACTGCATTCCAGCTTTTGTAGTAGAAAGAGTTTGCTTCAATACCTAGCGCAGATAAATTATTCATGTTTCTTACCCAGTTTTAATCCTCCCAAAAAGGAGAGAATGGATTTGTTAAAGGTGATTCGGCGCAGGGGGGGGGTTGGGGTTCTAGTTTCTCTTGGTTTTTACCTTGATATCTTTTTGTTGTTGGTCCACTATCATTTGTTGCTTCACTAATCTTCTTTCAGATTCTTCATCAGGAATGTAGTTCTTATGAGTTCCATCATCTGTCTTCAGGAGCGAGCCCTTCTTATTTTCGATCTTATTTGATTAATTGAAAAAAAAAAGGGTATAAGTACAAGAAATATACATCTAGAGAAATCACTTTCTTAAAATACGAACAGATTCTTCTTTGTATGTCATAAAAAAAAAAATACCTTCACGTTGAATGAAGAAGGTTTCGATACAGATTTGCTCCCATGCGAAACATTCAAATCATTTGTAGTTGCTTTTCTCTGGCAGACACAAGCATGCAACAAGACACAAATCGTGTGAGTTTTCTACAAGCAATAACAATAATATTCTCAATGTAGCATTGTTAAAACTAAATTTAAATTGTCAAAAAAGATACTCGGACCAGTTCTGGAGAGTGGTGCTTATTGTTCTCAGGTACAAGAGAATCTGTGCTGTGACTAGAAAGAATAACATACCAATTCAATTTGGCTTGCAATGCGATGCTCAAACTCCTCAACAACCTTACTTAGTACAGACTCTACAAGCTGTAACAAGCAGAAGAGTCGTGGTTCAGAATCAAATGCACTAGACAAAATCATTGATTACTGCTAAAAGTTAAGTTTCAAAGTATTAACGTTGAAATATATGCACTAGCATTCACAGTGGAAAAGGAGTTATTTTTGAAGTCCTTACGTAAAAGCACAACTATTGTGCATTAGAAGTAACAACAAATTTTAGGATTTTAATACATTTTGATTACTAGTCATAGATGCTTGGTGAAGGTCTGAAGGATCACAATGCTGGCACATATTTATTTTGATTTGCAACTCATAAATTGGTATTGGGCTTATCCACACTTACATTTGGAACTTCTTCGGGCTTCTTATCTAACAAAATTGCACGAACAAGAGTGCTTAATGAAGAAGTAGACTGCAAAAAAGAAGACAAATAATTCAATGTATGAATCTATGGTCCAAGGGTGATGAAGAGAGATATTCTACATCGGTCAGTACAGTATACTTACCATTCTGTTAGATAAATCAGGGCATACACCATTCAAAGATTTCTCATTTGTTGACATAGTCCTTGACAGAGAACTAGTGAATGGCTCAGAATTCTTGCGAACAAATTGTTTTCCAGATGCAGTGGTTTTCACATTTCCACCAAATTTCCAGACCCCATTACCTCCTGCTCGTTTATACTCACAGTAGGATTGTAGTGCCAACACGGAATTTATGATCCTTGAAGATTTTCCTCCCTGAAAAATTTTCAATGTTTATGAAATATTATCTGGCACAGTTCCACAATGAGGCAGCATTAACAATACAATTCCCAAGCATAAAATTGGTGTGTAACTCAGTAAACATGCATTTTGACTCCAAATTTATAGATTGCAATGAACTACGTAAAGAATCAGTGCATTATTCTGACATTTTTTTTCTCCCAACAGCTACACTTACTTGTTCAAGATCAGAGGCCTCAAATGTAGGAATTCCCAACTCTTGTATGGCTACAAGGAAATTTCTCACATTCTCAAAGTATTGATATGCAGATAATGCAGCACCATCAGGTATAAGAGCAGCGTCACAAGGACTTTCAACAACCTGAAATAGATTGATCCAGGTCAATCGAGATTAAAGAGTAAAGAACAAATTATACTAAAATAGCCATTGTTTAAGGAGAAAAGAACAACTGGATTGACCTTTTGTACAGCTCCAGGCTGAATTTTGTTGAGTACATTACATAGGATAATCCCACTTCTCAAACCAAGCCGAAATTCTTCCTCAGAAGGTTCAGCGGGTAAGTCTTTTGCGCCTACAACTCCTATAATTTTTCTCAACCACGCTGCAGCTTCATATCTTCTCATGGCTACAAAATCAGAAATAGACTCATTGCTCAGCTTTTATTCTAAGAGTCCAAAAAATAAAATAAAATACTCAGAAGATTATCAAAAGTTGTAAATTTTGAATCATCATAGAAATGACCCTTAGAGAAAAACCAATATATCAATTGCAATTGAACTTGATCAGACGATGAAAGGTCAGATTAATCAGAAACTCAACCCACGCACCATCTGATAGATTAAAAAAATGATCGAATTACAGATTTAAAATCAGAAAAGAGGAGGAAAAATGTTAATTCGAATTCCATCTTCCAACTACCAATAAAATTGATATAGAGCATTGTGCCAAATCAAATTGTTTCAATCATCAAATGCCAAAACCGACTAAATTAGCAGCCATTTATCAGAAAAAGGAATTTAATTCCTAAATAAAATAACTAAAAATGAAGTTTAGAACAAAAATTTTAAAATTCAAACAAGAATTATAAAATCAGCCGGAAAAGGGTGATTATATTACCAGCCTCCTCAGCTCTTCGAGCGTCCAAATCGAGTTGTCGGGAACCATTTCCGTGCTGTTGCAGAACATCCTCCACTACTGACGCCGCAGAAAATGATAAGGCACCTTCCACTGCCGCCATGGCGATCACTAAATAATTCTCTTAAAATCGAATTTTAACCCTCCACCGTACACGAAAATTCTCGTTAAAAACGAAACAATTACAAAAACATCATATATATGCCTATCAAAAAGAACCCTCTGAGGTTTTTAGAACCTAAAACCAGAGGGACCTTAGGTTTTGAAGATCAGTTCTGATAGAAATAACAACAATAGATATACATATAGTCATATAGATACACAGAGAATACACCCTTTTCTCTCTCTTCAACACTGCAGTTCAGCATTGGCCATGCTTATTGAAATCCTCTTCACTTTTCTCTCTCTATCACACAGTCTCTCGATGCAAAAGAAAAGTTTCTTCTATGCTTACTGCTGCTGCTGAGTATATAAGTGGAGGCTACTTTTTGAATCTCCCTCTGTAGTCTGACCCAGGCTACATGATTCCGAGCCTCACTCCGAACCTCCAGGCTGAGGATCTAACTGTTCAGGTTGTACTTCCCTTTTTTTATTCCTTGCTTTTCAATCTCTGATTTGTCATGTACAACCCGCTAAAGCGTGAAATAGGAAATAGAATATCTTCCACTTGTTTTTTTTTTTTT
>CAIGRL010053000.1:0-26735 GCA_903798325.1 Fraxinus xanthoxyloides
ATTAGTGATTCACCAGTTGATTGGTAATTTCAAGTGCCAAAGTGACTCCCTCGTAAACCAATATGAAATAGCCCAAGAATTATTAGAAGAATTTGACCAGGTGGAATTGTAGTGTGTTAGCAGGATTTTTAATGATTTGGTAAATGAATTAACCCAGATGGCTTCAGGTTATTAAAAAATGCTAAATACAGAATCCACTTGGGAGTATAGGATAATCTTGCCTGTAGTACAACGGAGGGAGATGAAGATTAGTGTTCATCGTATACAGGACTAGGATGCAATAGATTGGAGAATGGAAATAAGAAGGTTTTTAAAAGAGCCTGACCAAGAGAGAAATAAGAGAATGAAGCTACACTCGTTGAATTACGCATTAATAGATGAAGAACTATTCAAGAATACATTGTACATCTACCTGAAAAAATGACAAAGCATCTTGTACACATACTAATGAAAAGGAAAATGCTAGGCATATAGAGAGCTGTTTTACAGAAGCCTCACAGAAAGATTTAAAATCTGAACCGCTCGTACCAGAGAAAAGGAAGGAAAGCGTGTAGAAAAGGAAGACAACCCATACCTATTAAAATCTTGTGAGAAACAGAAGGAAAATTAAACGTATACTTTCGTCCTTCCCGCTGGTGGGAGCCGCCGCATCCCCATTTCCTTTCTTGAAGCTTGACCACAAAGAGATATTATGCAACACAAAATTATGATATGAAAATCTCCATTGTTTGAAACTTGAAAGCCCCATTGTTTGAAGCTTGAAAGCGAATTCCCATTTTACCGAATTGATGGAGCATTTTACTTACCCGCAGCTCATTCCGGATCAAGAAGCCACCTCTGATTATAGAGATATTGTGCAGCAAAAAAACGATAATGTGCTTTCATTTCACAAAATGGATTTTCTTAACAGTAATGTCTCACTGGTTATGATAAAAACATAGTGCTGGATTTTATTACTTCATTATTCACTATGTTTTTATTGCACATTATGGTAATGGGTTGAAAATTTGGAATGGTGTGAAATAAGCTAACAGAAACTTGGTTGGATGAAATTATGGTGATATATAGTGAGAAATGAAGCAAATATTGAAGTAATTGTGTAAATGGTGGATTTTCAACAGTCATGTGCAGATGCACTATCTTAAATTAGGGAGTTAAATATGAAATTAATTATGTAAATGGTGGATTTTTGTTCCGTGATTTGTTGTAGGAAACTAAACTACGGAAGGTATGCATGAAGATCCTTTACTGCATTCCGATGGTATGATAGTTGTGGACAATATTAACATTGTGGATGACGAAACGTTAGGAGTAGATGGAGAGAAAGTGTCGGAGGTGGGTCTGACGTTCGAGGATGAAAAAGAGGTGTTTGATTTTTATAAGAGATATGTTTACCAGTGAGGAAAAAGAATTCTAAGAAAGGGATGATGAAGTTGTTAGATATGCTACATTCACATGTAGACATGAAGGCCGAAGAAGCAGTAATGCAAGAACATCATTGAAGTCGCAATCAACAAGTCAGACAGATTGTAAAACGAGGATAATTGCATCGTCGAACGATAATGGAATATTGAGAATTAACACCGTCCACCTCGAGCACAATCATAAAACAAGCCCTTCGAAGTCAAGGTTGTATCGATGCAACATAGAATTGAGTGCAAACGTGAAACTGAAGCTTGAATTGGATGACATGGCAGGGATTTCGTTGCACAAAAGTTTCAACTTAGCAGTTGTCGAAGCAGGTGGGTATAAGAATATGACTTTTGTGGAAAAGGATTGTCGCAACTACATCGAACAAGTCAGACGGTTACGACTTGGAGAAGGAGATGCCGCAACATTGCAATCCTACTTTTCAAAGATGCAAGCATGGTGTTCGGGATTTTACTTCAGCATGGATGTAGAAGATGAGTCACGTCTTAAGAATGTATTTTAGGAAGATAAGAGTTCGACGATGTCGTTACCTTTGACACCACGTATCTTACGAATAAGTACGATATGCCCTTTGGTTACAGTTTGTTATCGAATGAGGATACATGTATATTTGTGAGGCTTTTTAAGACATGGTCACACTGCATGCATGTTCAACCCCCTCATGGTATAATTACTGATCAAGATAGGGCCATACAAAATGCTATCGAGATTCCGAATACTAAATATAGATGGTGTTTGTTGCACATTATGAAAAAAGTTACCAGAAAAGTTTGGCTACCACGTTGATAAAAGTTCTATTTTTTTTGGCTATACACATAGTAGTATATGATTCCCAAATTTTTGATGAATTTGAAGAAGGTTGGATAGCAATGATCGATAGTTATGACTTGCACGATAATGATTGGTTGTCGGGCCTTTATGATAATAGAGGTCGTTAGGTTCCATGTTATTTAAAGACCAGTTTCTGGGCAGGCATGTCCACAGCGCAACGCGGTGGGAGAATGAATGCTTTCACTGATCGATATTTCCATTTGAAAACTTCGTTAAAGCAGTTTGTCGAACAATATGAAAGAGCCTTGCGGAATAAGGTTGAAAAAGAATTCCAGATAGATTTCAAGTCGTACTCGTAGATGGTACCTTGCGCTACTACTTTTGAAATGGAAAAGTAATTTCAGTTAGTTTACACTATTTCAAAGCTCAAGGAAGTTCAGGAAGAATTCACAAGAAATGTTTATTGCGACGTCATTTCATGGTTAGAGAGTTGCCTCGGGATGAAGTACGAGGTTAGAGAATCTGTCGTACATCACGGGGGTCGGAAGAAGAAAACATTTTCCATATCTTTTCGACGCAACACATGTGAGATTACTTGCAGCTACCACTTGTTCGAATTTCGTGGAACTATTTGTAGGCATGCGATCACAGTTTTAGACCGTAACGACTTATATCAATGTCGAAGAGGTACATATTGCTTAGATGGAGGAGAGATGTCAAAAGAGTTCACACGAGGGTCACTGTAAATTATGACAGGTTGGTTTGTACACCAGAATAGTTGAGGTACGATGAAATGTGTATGGCTTTTTTGGAGGTGGAAGACCTCGCTGCACCTGATGAAAGGGGATCACGTACTATAATGGGAATTCAAATTTGAGTGGTAGTAGTAACGTCCCTTTATCTACTCAATGTACAATTTCACTAGGTACTGCTGACTTCAGTGTATTGAATCCGAGATCGTCGAACCAAAAGGGTGCGATACAAAAAAATAGACGAAAAGGCCCATTGGAGTCCAGTTCAAAAAAGGGAAATGTATGTTGCTTGCAGTTGATAAGGATCACTTAGGTCCTCGATTACTTATATATATTATAGTGCAGGCAACTTCGACTTCAAGCAAGCTACGGAGATCGAGACTGAAGCAAAATCATGTTGAAGAGGCTGTGCCCATCCAGTTCAATCAACAGCTTCAGTACTTGCACCCAATGCCGTTTTCATATTCGTAACTCTTGCTGGTTAGCGCAAAGATTTTACATAGATTTTTATTTGTTCGAAGATTGTACTTATGTTGGTATTTAATATAGGGTGAGGTCGAGAGTCTGGATTTTACTCAGCAATTACAGCATCTAAGGTATTTAAAATCTCATGTTGAACTGTCGTACACCACCATATAATTCAAGTTCAATATTTTGTACTTTGATGATCCACATATAACGCCACATACTCCTATTTCAACTTTGTCATTTCCACACTTTGTGGACCAATGCCTATCACATCGAGGATGCACCGTCATAGGAATGGATCAAATGGGCTTCAATGTTGTTTCTATAAATTGGCATGTTTCATCTCTTTTGATGTGTACATGCTAGTTTACTTATGTTTGCATTTCTTCGGTTAACATAGTACAATATCATTGAACTAATTATGCAGGAACCCTGTTCTAACAACATTCCCCACAACAACGCCAATGGAGTGAGGAAAAGGGCCAACACGATTAGTGATTAGGAAAGGAATATTATTCTTATTCTAATTTGTATTTGATATTGGACAAACTTGTTTAACTATGTTCCTTCTATTATGTTTGGACAACTTGGTGTAAACTATGTTCCTTCTATCATGTTTGGACAAAGTGGTGTAAACTATGTTCGTTCTATTATGTTTGGCATCCCTATTTCAGGATGTGATTAATTATATGGTGCATTTATTGCGGCTTGTGGGTGATGGATTTGAGCTAATTTAAGTTAAAAAAATTTTTAGGTTTACAGGAATGTGAAGAAGATTAATCAGCTGCAGATTGTGGTGAGCACCTACGGATCCCCATTGGATTTTGCTTGTAATTCTGGGGTTCTGCTTGTAATACTTAATTTATAAGAATGCTTGGTTTTTAAGAATGATATTGATACAGTATGACTACTAAAGGATATTGTGGAAAGTGATAAAAAGTGGGTTTGGGGAGGTAATACCTGTGAGATGTTCAGGTAGCAAAATTTATGTTACAATTCTGTTCTAACCTGCTTTGTGTATGTTTATCATGTTCATTTTCCTTCTTCATTCTTCCATAGAATAAAAACATTTATGAGATACAATAACTCGGTAAAAGACGCCTGCCTATAATAACTCCATTTATGTGACACGGTATTGCTTTATCTATCCAGATTGCAGTTAACGGAAAAAGCTATAATAACTCGACAAAAGATGCCTAGGAGTTGTTTCAATCAACATGAGTTGTTACAAAACATAATTGAAATGACAACATCACTGTCACAGGTTATAAACAAAGGGAAAATTGATTCCAATAAGCTAATTTCAAATCGGAATCCAACAAAACTAGGTGACACGACAATGCCCAGCTTTACAAATCTTCCATAATCAGCATATTTTAAACCTAACTACACTCCACTTAACTTGAACAATACTAAACTAAGTGATCAAGCAACGCCCTTGTCTTTTCCATTCACTTCCGCACTGCCTTTCTCCTTTCGGAATGTGACATTCAACGAAATCTCGATGTCTCGTTTTTTGGCTATTCGAGCTAGGTTGTGAACATAGTTGGCAAATCTTCGACTTCCTCGATTGCCGCAAGATTATCCACTTCAGTCACGGATTCGCCGCTTGATTTGTAATTTTTGACCCAATCAAAATAACCACAACTTTTACTACACGTTTTGAATAATCGTCCTTTGTTCTTGGTCTCCCTTTCAACTTCAAAATATTTTTGCAATCCATGTTCACACCATGGGCATTGCCGTTTCATCAGGCAATCCCTAAAGAAGTGCTTCGTGCTTCTACATCCATGACAAACACCAACATTTCTACCTCTCATCCTAGATTGGAAGCAACAACAAAGCTGTCAAGAGAATGAGCATAAATTTTTTCACAGGCAATTTCACCCATTTAACAAAGTTGTCAAGAATTTTTTTCTCGCCGGACGGAGTTCGTAAACAACCCAGGCAAATTTTCCTCGCTGAACGGAGTTCAGGGATGAGGCGAATTCTAGGGTTTCAGTTGGAGGAATGAATGGGGATCTCAACCGGTGAAGGAACGGGGCATATGTGTGGCCTTTTTTTCCCTTTTAAACGTCTCAACTTCCAACTCATCTATAAACCATCTGTGAGGCGCCTTTCTATAAGTGTAGCGTGATTGGAAGCCTAATAGGCACTCTCTCATGCAATCAAATTTCTTCCTAGCCCAACTCTTCATTTTACAAATTCACAAGCAAAACAGTATACACATCCCTTCAGCCTATGAATTAAAATTAAAATGAAAGCTAAAGATTTCCCAACAAGAAAAATAGAGATGCCTCCAGCCTCTGAATTCCACATAAAGAACACAAGAAAGAGAAGAGGGATCTTTAGAGGAGGGGGCATTTCGGCAGGTGTTTCAGGATCCCATTTTTCCGAATTCATTTTCATAAGAAGTCACTAAACATATCAAATCACAAACAACTCCAACACACTTTTGTACACGATACTGTGAAGAGTTATAAATACTGAAATTTAAAATAGAAATAAAGAAATAAAAAAGAAAAGAAAAGAAGAGTCGTGACAAGAAATTTAAAAGATAGATGAGACTTATGAGAGAAAACAGTATAAGCTATGAGATTATCGGTTTATCCAGTGCTTGGGCTTTAGATCAGAGTGGGCATCTGCATTGTAGGTTGATTTCTCTTCATTTTCTGGAAGAATCGTCGGAGAGGAGAACTCAGGTGAGGGTGGGAGGTAGGTTTTGAAATGGAGAGGAAAGCACGGTTTGGAAAATAGGGTTGATAGTGAGTTGGGTCGGTTTGAAAAAGTTTAAATCGTGACCTGACCCAGCCTAACTTACTTTTTAATTAAAATTGCGGGTCGGGTTGGGTCGGATATGAGGTTTCGGGTTTTTGGGCCAGCCCTACGAGCAACTCGATGTTCTTGAAACCTTAGCAGGTTGCTTCTTTTTCTTCTTATTTTTTTTCAACTTTTAGCTTCTCTGCACCCTTCCTTTTGGGGGTTGGCGACTTCGCGGGTGTAGCAGCCGGCTTGGATTTGGTAGCAGCTACTTTCACCTTGGAAGGCGTGCCTTCTTCTCCTTTGTGATTTTGCTGGCGGTGAGGTGAGGGAGAAAGATAAAGATTTTGGATTTTGGGGTTAAACCTACTCTACACATGAACTACTCACAAATTAACTCCAAAGTCCAAATATTTGAGAATTCTAATCCCAAATTATGGCACTCATTGAGCTCCGCCTACTTGTAAGTATTTAAGAAGATGCCATTCACACTATAGATTCTTCTTTTATTTTACTTTCAATAATTCTCCAAGATTTGCTCATCTTCAGAAAACCTATGGTGCTAGCAACATTGGAAAGATGTGCTATTGGTGGGCTAATGTGGCAGATTCTTTGTATTTTGTGGCTCATCGAAAGCTTATCTTCAGCTTTCGGTTTCTTCGACTTGGCAGACTTAGCCGATGGACTTGACCCGATTCAGGTCGGGTCAGTTTAGGGTAGGAGTCGGGTCGGTTTGTGAAAGAGCCCAAAGTCAGGTAAATTGGGTCGGGTCGAAATCGACCCGACCCATTGCGCACCCCTAATTGTATATATTTGTCATTCCTTGTGAAAAGTCCGAGACTCATATTAACTAAATAGCTATCCAACCCGATCCATTGCCCACCCCTAGTTGTATATATTTGTTATTCATTGTGAAAAGTCCGAGACTCATATTAACTAAATAGCTTCTTTTCAAGCCTTTGTAATAGTCAAGTACTCAGCCTTAGTAGTAGAAAATGCAACTATAGTATGTAAAGTTCTCGAACAATAGTAAAAACATATCAGGTAAGAAATCTTCTCTTATCAAGTTCTCCAATAAAATTAGAATCAACATACCTTATAATTTCATTTGTATTTCTCCCAAAATGTGAACAAAAATTAGTAGAGCGACAAAGGTATCTAAAAATCCACTAAGCAACTTCCCAATGTTTTTTTAATAGGATTTGCAATGTGCATACAATTAAAAAATTTGTTGACCAATAAGCTTTTGACACATAACCTACCCTACTTATTTTAAAAGTATACAAGTCAAATCACAATAAATGTTATATTTCTCATTGACACAAATTAAATATGAAGAACTACATTTTAAATGTCAAGAACTTTATAAAATGTAAAGAGCTCTCATGTTTGGAATGAAATTCCATTATAGACAAATGGAGTATCAAGATAAATAAGATTCAAATATCGATAACAATTTTTGAAATGTCGAGAACGTTATTTGAACGTAACTTCTCATGGAAGCTACTTCTTTATCTCGAAATTCTTGACAAAGTGAAAAATAATTGCTTAATTTTTCATTAAGAGTATAATAGACACTAAATTTGGCCATTTTTGAAAGAGTTATCAAAACTAGACAATTTTTAATTGACAAATGTGAAATTAGACATTTTTGTAAATTCTCCATTTTCTATTTGATTCCAGTTGCAACTTTTCAATATTTTTGCCTGCATAGTGGTGAATAGTGATCTCCTTACCATGAGACAAAAAGAAAGTTGATTCATAACGGAAGAAGTTGTGTCACATGTTATGTACTTTGCCTTTATTTTTTGGACAAGGACACTGTCTAGAGAATCCCTAAGGTTCGTTGAATACTGCTTCATCGTCAAGGCTAACTTTCTTTCTTGCACTTAGTTTATGGTTTGCTGGGCTGTGAACCATCTAATAGGATGTTGACGAAGGTGTTGAGCCTCGCCACCTAACGAGGAGATTCACGAAAAATATGAACTGTCTTTTCAAAGTGGCAGTTACTTAGAATCCATCTCTGCTCCTGTCAGTACAAAAATGGAAAAAAAAATAAAAAAAAATTGTGTCCAGAGACCAATTAAAGTGGTTGCTAGAGTGTATGTTTTGATCGGTTTATCTTCACCAACCAAATAATTGTGGTCGCTGACTAATCGCTAATTCAATGTTGGTCTTCAGCGACCAAAAAGGCGTGGTCGCTAATCACGTAACATCCAACGACCGATCGCATAAGAGTTCGATTTTGGTGCCTAATAAAAGTGAAAAAAAAAATTGGTTGATTAACTGTTGAACGTTTTTAGCGATCAATGCAGCGTAGTCGCTAAATTATATGCCTTCCAGCAACCACACGTTGGTCGCTGATATTGATTTAAAATTGGTTTACTATGACCCTATTACAACCAAAATATGGTCGATAAATCGATTATAGCAAAAAAAATTCATAATAACAGCAACCAATAATTGGTCGATTCTTTGATCGCTGGAGCCCATATTTACTCGTAAAATTATATTTTCCTTCCTAATCTTTAATAACTTTTTAATAAAATTATTTAATTTTTTGTAATTATACATTCGTCTTGGAACATCGATATTTTATAATGTATATCCAACTATTCCAAAAAACATTTCTTGCTATTTTCATGAAGCGTGCTAAAAAAATCTCTATTTGAAATTTCTGCCAAGCATGCTAATAGTAACAACTTATATATGCCCTGGTTTGGTAGGAATCAAAATTTTAATTTTAATTTAAATCAAAATTAACAATTAATTTTAACTACATATTTTATGGGTCACACAACATTTTCAATTACGCATTTCATCAACTTCTATCAAAATTTACTGAAAATTTGATTTTAATCCGTACCAAACAGGGACTAATATTTGAGATTAAAAAATAATCTTTCCTATTTTTGTGTAACATCTTGTTGAGTGGTTATGAATTTTTTTTTATCATACCTATATAATTTGACACCATACACAAACAAGTTAATAAATTCAAGCATTTAGCCCCTGTTTGTTTCCACTACTTTCACCCAAAAAATGAGAATTTTTACCGTTGGAATAATGGATAGACGCAATAGTTGACCATTTTGTGAGTGAGTGTGCCCCACTATTTTGAAAAAAATGGTCAGTAGTAGAAACAAACAATGGCTTAATCTAATATTTTTATGGTGATGTTAAGAGATGTAACTTTATTTACTATTCAACTATTTAAAAAGAAATAAATTGACCTCAATGCACTTGTCAGTTAGAAGAATGGCAATTCATCCATTTCTTCAATTGATAGTTTTACTTGTTTGAACTCATTTAGTAGTCCATCAAGAAGACAAGTTATTGCCTTCAGCTTCTCTTATAGTTTATTTTCCAATTTCACTTAATAGTCTCCACTAAATAACGTTTAGTAATAGCATAATTTAATTACATTCATAGTAATAAAATCCATTAAAATTTATTAAAAACAATCAGAATTTTTTTATTTAACATTCATTAAAAACAATACATATTTTTTTTTATTTCAACTAGGGGAATCATAATTACCCGTTTCTTAAGTTACTGTAGAGTTGAGTCCAAGTAGTATCTCATTTCTCAATATATAGATCAATGCATAACCTATTTTTTCAATCTCGTCACATTCACAAAACTACTCCAACTTTGGTGAAGTTTAACCAAACTTATAAATGTTGTAATACTGAAAGCTTTCAGATCAAAAGCTCGACAATACCACATATAGTTGATTTATCGTCAAGGTACTTCTGTCGATGCTCTTGAAAATTTCCATGGCCTATTCGTTTTGAAAAACGGTGTAAAGAAGCTATATTTGTTGGTAATTGGCAGGTTCTTTTATTTTTTTTATATATGGAGAAGGCAGGAAGGTACTTATTTTTCGGGTGGCTTGGAATTGCACTTCAGTTCTTCTTGCATGTCGATTGTGCTGAGAAGGCCCCGAAGAGGTTTGATATCCACAAATCATTGCTTGTTTTAGTTTGAAAATTCGAGTGTTCATCTAATGACATGTTTGATAATAGATGGCACTATAATCTACCTTACCATACGGTCATAAAAATAGAGGCATTAGCTTTCATCTGAATTAGCTTTTGAACTTATATTTCTTGAATTAATTTTTGATGGTAACATGCATAAATGTGTTATGAACCAATTTTATTTCTTATTGTACATACAACCATATTTGGATTTGATTAGAGACGACTATGATAATTTATAAAATAGTCGCATGTCACTTTTGTTTTACATTTTCCAGTCGTGTTCTATCCAACATAGCAAACAGTCTTGTTGATATGAAGCAATTCGACGCCGGCCAAATTGTATTACAATTATTTATAATCATATTTAAAAATTTCTTTCATTGCCATATAGCAGACATATTCTACCGAACAGTAGTACCGAAGGACAGATGCCATTTCCTGCAGTCAAACTGCATAAACTGGATGATCATGTAAGGCTAAATTACCCCCTCCATTCATTTAAAGAAAATAAACAATTTAATTAATGTATTTTCCCTCGTAAATGTATTTTTTTTTTTTCAGGTGGTGATGGACAATGGTTTTGTTAGTCTCACGTTATCATCCCCTAGTGGTATGATCGTAGGAATACAGTACAAAGAAACCAAGAACATATTGGAATATCGCTTCAAAGAATCTGGAAGAGGGTGAGTAGTTTTGAAATGAATATCACATCTCGATTAAATATATGAAAGTCGACTAGTCACTTGATATTATGTGCAAAGGAATCGTATACAGTAACCATACGTCCTTCTTTAAAGAAGTACTAATTCAAGTGCTTTCAATGGCTGTGAACTTAGGTATTGGGACATTGTGTGGAGTAGGCCAACAGAGAAGAAAAGCTTTTTCGATAAGTAAGTTATCAAATATGAACATTTCGTAATTTTGGAAACGCAGTCCATACAAACTTGTATACAGCAAGAGCACATATTCAACTAATAGAACTATAGAAATAGAAATAAATTCAAATAAAAAATTTATGCAGACTTGAAGGGACAAACTTCATAGTTATAGCAGAAACCGAAGATCAGGTAGAAGTTTCATTCACGAAAACATGGAATTCCTCCTTTGGTGACAATGTTGTTCCCCTAAATATCGACAAAAGGTGATAGTTAAATTTATTAACAAGTATTGCATACTCAAGAATTTGACGATGTCTCTGCCTAACTAGTGCAAGTCTTTTACAGGTTTATAATGTTGCGTGGTGTATCTGGTTTCTATTCATATGGAATAATGGAACACTTAGATGGTTGGCCTGCTTTAAAAATCGATGAAGCAAGAATAGCATTCAAGCTCAACAAGGATATGTAAGATTTTAAATTAAATTTCACTTTGTTACTTGCTCAATTGTTAAAGAAAAGTGATGTTAATTAATATGATATGATTAGGTTCGACTATATAGCTATATCAGACGATATGCAAAGGACCATGCCAACAGACCATGATCGAACCACAGGTCAAGCTCTTGCATATAAAGAAGCTGTTCGATTGACAAATCCTCAAGATCCAACTTGTAAAGGCGAGGTAAGTCTCTAACTATTGATCCAACAACTTAAGATCTTATCATTCGACAAAATGTACGCAGTGCCAACAAGAACTGAGAAATAAATCATGTTTTACAAAAAGGTGGATGACAAGTACCAGTACTCACGTGAAAACAAGGATGACTTGTTGCACGGGTGGATTAGCGCTAAACCACGTGTAGGCTTCTGGATAATAACACCAAGCTACGAGTTTCGTGCTGGTGGCCCTCTGAAACCTGATCTCACATCCCATGTTGGCCCGACTTCTTTAGCTGTAAGTTCTTCTTGTCAATGTCGTCACTTGCTTACTAGTAATTTTAGACGATCTTACAAAATAAATGTTTTCAAGTCAACATTGCTTGTCGAACGTAGATTCTGGTTAACATTCCTTGGATAAACATTAAACATACTGCTTTCTTTCGTAGTAACTCTTTTTCATTCATCCATGTATATAGATATTTTTAAGTAGCCATTATGCTGGTCCAAATTTTGGAATTGCATTACGAGATGGGGAGCCGTGGAAAAAAGTATTCGGCCCTGTTTTTATATATCTGAACTCAGATCGCTGGAATACGCCAAGTACACTTTGGGCAGATGCTAAGACACAGGTACTCTTCATGCAACTAAATTCATCATTTTTTTAAATTTTTTTTCTTTATTGGTAAAATATTCAATGCTATCTAATTGTACCTTACCAAAATTAGTATTATTTTGGCCAATATGACTTAATACTGCATAAAAAAATTTGAGTAAATGTCCTCGTATTATTTTTTTCCATTTTTCTACCCAAAATAATTCATCATTGTCATTTGTCTTACCTTATCAGACGCTAATAGAAACCAAGAAATGGCCATATCATTTCCCGCTTTCAAAAGACTTTCCTAATGCCAATCAACGGGGAGCCATTAGTGGTCGACTCTTTGTGCTTGACAAGTACATGAATATGGAACCCATACCAGCAAAATCAGCATATGTAGGGTTGACTGCACCTGGAGATTTGGGATCTTGGCAACAAGAGACTAAGGTAATATTTTGCAAGAATTTTTATGTTTATTTATATAAAATTAACATTAGATAAGGTGGTCAATTGCATATAAGATGCAATTTATTTAGTTTTCCTCATTATTGTTCATAGGGTTATCAATTTTGGACTCAAACTGATGAAATGGGCTACTTCACAATAAGAAATGTTAGAGCAAGCACTTATAATTTGAATGCTTGGGTTACCGGATTTATAGGCGATTATAAATACGACAAGGATATTGTCATCAAACCAGGTTTTCCTCTCAAGACATGATATAAGTCTCTCCATTTTTGTTTTAACGTTTCTTAAATTGTATTTACCACGATTTTCGACGTTTTTAGGTATAGAGAACCAAATCGAGCTAGGCGATATTATATATAAACCCCCAAGAAATGGTCCAACTTTGTGGGAAATCGGAATTCCTGATCGTACTGCTGCTGAGTTTTATGTCCCCGATCCAGCACCAGGATTCATGACTCCATTATCTATCAACCACGGAGAAAAGTATGCTCTCCGAAACATTACATCCATTATGAACTAATGTGCTTCGCGATTTTTAATGATCACTGTTAACTATATTCAGGTTTCGACAATATGGGTTATGGGATCGATACACAGATTTATATCCGAATAAAGATTTAGTATACAGAATCGGCATTAGTGATTACAGACACGACTGGTTTTATGCTCATGTCAATAGGTTTTTAACACATTCTCCTACCTATTTTTAACCATGCATATATGTATATATAATCTTGCTAACTTTGATCATAATTTTATGTTGCAGAAAAATAGGTAAAAATAATTATCAACCAACCACATGGCAAATTTCATTTGATTTAAGGAATGTTTTCGGGACAGGATCCTATATATTGCGGCTAGCATTGGCATCTGCCACCTATGCTGAAATACAAGTACGTACTAATAAATTCTGACTGAGATTTGATAAATGTTATATATAATTTTAAAATAACACTGTTTTTACTATACATTCTTAGGTTCGAATCAATAATCCAAATGCACCGAGTCCTTACTTCACTACAATGCGAATTGGCAAGGATAATGCAATTGCAAGGCATGGAATTCACGGATTGTATTGGTTGTATAGTATCAAGATACGGGGAGTTGATTTGATGAATGGTACAAATATAATCTATTTAAAGCAATCAAGAGGTGGGCGTGCTTTCGTTGGAGTCATGTATGACTACATTCGTTTAGAAGGGCCGAAGCAAGCTACTTGTTAGATTAGAAATTTCAATTATATGCTTCTATGCAGTAGTCTTTAGTTGTGCTAGACGATTTTTATTTAATTTAGTTAAAATAGAAGTAGTATTTTATCATTCTATGACTAATTAGGAACACATCGTTTTGTAATGATGCTGTTACTATTTTTATGTTGCCTAAAGTATAAAATAGAAATAGTTAGAAGTTACGATTAATATAAAGAGTAATACTATGTAACCCCACTTTTATTACAACTTCAATCTATATGATGTTAATGCAATATTAAATGATTGATGAAATTAAATAAATCATTTAATTTCATTTTTCATTTAGTTTATCATCTAGTGTTACCTATACTGAGTTTGTAACCCCAGTAGAGTTAAATATCATCGCTCTAATATAAAGTAATGTGGTGCTTCATAACAAGCATGATGCGACGAAGTATTGTTGGGCGTTGTATGAAAATATATGTTGATAGTTAGCCCAAACTCATAGAAATAGTTAGAAAAAAAAATCAACTTTTCATAATGATTCAGCGTCTAAATAGTAATCAAGAGAATCCCAAAACGGAAAATTAGTAAGGGGGGGCAAACAGTATAAAATGATTTTCCGAAGTACTTCTAAATCATCCAACAAATATTCATAGTAAAATGAGCAAAACCTTTGGATACATTTGTGCATCAAATATTCACCACAACAAAAATAGGCAATATTCGTTACTTGCATGTTGCTAAAAGGGATCTATCACAATATCTAGTAAGTGTATATTGTCGTTGGTTAATATAATTGATATTTTTGGCAACAATACTTTAATGTATATTGTTAGCGGTGGGCATGAGTTGGGTCGGGTCGGGTTGAGTCGATTTTTTACTTCAACACAAACCCAATCCAGCCTGTGTAAAGGTTGAAACCCAACCCAATCAAATATCGGTCGGATTGTGTTGGTCGGATATGGACAACTTGTCAATAAAAATTAAAGTAGGCGGGTCGAGTTTGACGGATTTATAATTGACTCATGGCTTATATAATATTATATCTCTATAGTTGCAATGACAAAAAAAATTGAATTATTTTGGCACTTTATGCCCGAAAATGTTATATGGGCAGATTAATATTAAATTATATGAAGTCAAAAAATATTTGTGGTAATGAAAATATTTTTGTGTTGAATGTGTATTTGCTTATACTACTTTTCATAAAATATATTCTATCACAGTCTTATAATATTATTTTGAGAGTTTCCATGTCTTGTGCCATTTTAAAACTTCTCATGTATCGTGTTTGGGTATATAGAACCTAGTTCATTAGTATTATATAATTTATGTATAGTTTTCTCAAATTTTTCAACTATTGCACAAAATTTTCCCAACAAGAACTGACATTTTAAACTAGGTTTTTCTGAATATTGTAGTTTTTGGAGGTTGTGCAAAGAAATAGAGTGATTCAATTTCGTCCAAACAATATCATAATATTTGTAAAGTTCATAAATATAGTCAGTTTGAGTTGGATGAGTTTATTCGATTTTCATAAGTTAACCCATAATCTGATCCAACTCAACTTACCTACACACTCAACCCACCCAACCTGTGTAAAAACAACCAAAAAATCGACCCAAATCGGTCGGGTTGATTCAATTTTGGCTGGTTCGATCTAATTTTGCCCACCCCCTACATATCGCTAGTGTCGCATTTTGTAACGTTCATTACCATTGCAAAAAAATTTACATATTTCAAAATTTTCGCAAGGTTCAATGATAGTTATTAAAACCTCATCTTGTAGCAACATTTACTCCTTTTGCTGAAATTATTAACATGTGGCCCTTGTACAACATTCGTTGGCTGTCGCAGAAACATGCTCTTTAGCAACATACGTTGCCTATTGTTAAAATCTTTTGCAAAAATCAAAATTAGCAAATTTCAATACCTATAACTGAAACTATTAAGATATGACTCGTTTGCAACATTCACTGACTATATGGAAACATACTCTTTAGTATCTTTCTTTACCTCTCGTAATGAAAATCTTCTTTCACAACATTTGTGGCCCGGTGTAGTTAATCCCAACTTAAATAGTGTTGAAACGTGGAAGTAGATTTACCTAATTTTTTTTTAAAAACAATCTTTAATTCAAGAAACAATATCGTCAAGATGTTCACGTATATATTATATCGAGAATAAAGGATTTGAATTTTTACCTAAATTTGATGGTTAATTCTTGAATTAATTATGAATCACGAACTTTCATCTTTTTGGATTACGAGCTTCCAACTTTTAATTCCAATAATTGTATGCTCAAAACCTCCAAGTTTTCTGTAATATTCTTCAAAGTCGATGTTACACTGGTGGGACACCTTTTTTAATTAAATAAAAAAACTAATTTTTGGATTGGACAAGTAAATAAAGTAAGAAAAATAATTTTTCTTTCCTTTTTTTCTCTCTACAAATTTAAATACTATCGAAATATTGTTTTATGTTTTATTGTAGAATTTCTAGGTTAAGTCTAGTCTCTAATTATAAAGATAAAAAGGTTTTAATCCATGTACAATAAAGGTTCCATCTAAAGTCCAAATAGGATTTTTAATTAATGTCCAAATCCAATTAGATTATATTTAATTACATGTGTAGTCCTCAAACTTCAATTACAATTACAACTAAGTTTATAACTTTCATAACAATTACAATTAAGTCAAAATTTGATTATAATTACAATTAAACTCAAACTTTTATAATAATTGCAATTAAGTTCCAACACTTTATAGAGTTACCACATAGACCTGATTTCAAGATCCAATAATTAGATCATATCTAGTCAACTTTAGAGCAACCAATCTAATTATTAATCTTCGTTTTTTTCATTAGAGGGAAAAGAGTGACTCTCGGAATATTTAAGATCACAACTAATGAATCTCTAATACTTTCCTCTTACCTATACTATATATGCATTTTACCCTCGTTTGAGATTCGATAATTATGTACGAGTATAAATGAACATTTTTTTCTTTTAATTATTCTAATTAACTTAGGTCCATTTTTTTCAGTTGTCTTGTGAATTAATTACATATGTCAAAATCTAGTTGTCGTTAAATACTGAGCTGAGATTTTAACCTTTCAACACAAAATAGTTAAATAGTCACTCCACCCAATTTTCAAGGCGATAGTTCCTGGAACGAATTCATATTCTTTATTTTGTTCATTCTCGAACTCCCAACTCACCGAAATATGTGACCAATTAAATTGATCTCACCCATTGGTATTCAAAGAACTATGAAAATCATGAAAAAGTAAACATAACATAGTCAAGGAATTTAGATGAAATACACGGAGATCAAGTAAAATTTAATTCTCCACACGATTGTACTATAGAATTAAACTCGACATGCAGTCTGTTCAATACACTTCAAGTGTCACCTTTACCTATTTTTTGTAATAATGACAAATCACAAACTCGAATAGTAAATCGGTCAATACTAGAACTTCTTAGTATAAGGCCCTTGTATATAGGCGTGGACAAATTATTTATGATCAAAATACAAGTTATATCACACAGTAACTCTCAATACAAGTATCTAACTTCTATTATCACAAGTGATCACAATAACTTTAATTCGCATGCTCAATAATAAATAAATGCATTAAACAAAATGTTATTTAATATAAGAATAATTTTATTTTTATATTAGCAAAACTATACTATATGGGCATATAACACAACAAATCTCCTAGTTGCTCTAGAGTATAAGTGTCATGTCTTTTAACTTTATGCTTTATAGATGTCCATCGAAAACTTTGGTTGAGAGGCTTTTGGTAAATAGATCCGCGAGGCTATTCCCAATAGCAATCTTACTAACAATCACATCGCCTTTACTAACTATATCTTTAGTTCTTTAGCATTTGTCGTTGTCCCATTGTTATCATAGTACAGTTTCAAGGGCTATGCATATGCAAAGACTACCTTGATGTCTGATACGAACTTTTTGAGCTACACTACTTCTTTAGCGGCTTCACAAGTTGCAACATACTCAGCCTTTATAGTGGAATAAGAATTACATGATTGTTTGATACTTTTTCAGATAACTTTCCCACCACCAAGTGTAAACGGCGATCTTGATGTAGATTTTTTTTTAGTTAAAGGAGGGCGGTACCTTCGAGATTTTATTAATATGCCCTCACTTACAGTGGAGGAATACCGTGGTTACATGAAAATATGGAGAGCGGTAAATGAGGAAGTACTACTTCCCTTACAATGAAAGTAAATGACGAATAATAAAGCAGTAAATAAGGAAGTACTACTTCCTTTACAATAAGAACTAATGTAAAAGAAAAGACAGAGAATAAGTATATCAAGTTAAAATAAAATTCAAACTCTGATACTTGGCAATCCATGTCTCTTAACTTGCCCTAATATGTCGTGGTAGGTTAAGTGGTCCATATACCTGATATCATCGATGATCCCAACCCTCAATAGCAAGAGCATGTGCAACCTGGTTTACTTCTCTGTACATGTGGGAGACTGCATCTCCATCGAAGGATATGATGTCTGTGATACGTCTAAATATGTCTTGAATAGCCCATGGTTCTCATCCTCTAGTGATGCAGTGAATAGCCACTGTAGAATCTGACTCAACCCAAATCCCTGAATAACCCATTCCTTGAGCAAGTAAAATCCTTCAAGAATAGCCCGAAACTCTGCCTCTAATATCATGCATGGTCCATACGAAGTTGAGAAAGCCATAATATAGTGTCTTACATGATCTCTAATGAGATGGGGAAGGGAGGTCTATAAAAATACCAAATATGGGTGCCAGTGTCAAATCCCCTCGCCAATGCACCGCTTGAAGCAGTCCTCCCACATGAAGATAAAAGATCATGCGATAGACCCTCCAAATGATACGTCGGCTACCATGCTAATCTCCATATGCTTCGCATAATTTCTCGTGGTCTATAGATATTAAAAATATTAGTAGAGAAATGATAATGCGAATGTGTCCACAACGAACATACTGTCAAAAATACCTATATCTCTGGAATCTCTGTCTGACTGCCTCTCCTGGACGCATATGTGTCTAAAAAATATTCTCAAAATGTTGCCATAATTGATTGGAGATGCTACTAACAGTGAAAATATGATTGATAGTCTCAGTCTCAGAACAATACTGGTAGTGAGAAGCCACTAGCATCCAATCATCCCCTGAATAACCACATCTACTAGAATGAGACCCTTCCATAATGTCCAGTAGAAAAATGAGACAATAACAGGCAAAAAAGAGCTCCATAATAATTGGTATGAATTCTAATGTACTGGTATCCCGAACGTTTGAGCTGCCATACTAACTTGGTAACGAAGCTACTATCCAATGTTTTCAACAAAAAATTCAATCTGGGGCATCTGCACGTAAAGATATAGTCACTATCTGCTCTGTCATAAGAGGAGGGAGAACCAGTAATAAACGTCCTATATCCCACCCAGCATCATCATAGAAATCCTGCACTCTCACAGATGTGTACTATCTGTGTGGGAATAAGGATATGCCAAGTGATCTCACTCATCCAGCAATCATGCTAAAAGAAAATCTGACCCGCACCAAGGTGCCATGCAATGTGTGCCTCTGTCCAAGGCCTAACTTATTTCAGCATCTTCCAGATAGGAGAAGTTGAGTAAGGAACTGTCACGAGTAAATGATGTTTCCCCATACAATACTTGTCCTATAAGAACTAAGCCCAAAGAGATTTCTAAGAACGGAACAACCACCAGAGCTTCATGGAGAAGATGTCCACCACATCCTGTAATTTTCTAAAGCCTAGACCACCCTTATCAGTATGAAGGCAAATCTCCTTCCAGCTCCACCAATGTAAACGTCGTGTCTGTTCTTTTCAATTCCATATGAATCGTGCAAAGATGCTCTCATATTTCTTCAAGATAGCTTTAGGGGGTTGTATGATATGAAGAATGTGTAATGGCATGGAGGAGAGCACTGACCTCAGCAAAGTAATGCCCATCTAGGTAGCATGAGTCCACTCTTGTCCATGTTCACCAACTAACGAGAAACCCCCTTATAATGCTCTAGACAACCAAGAATCCTCCTGATAGACTGTTTGATCGTGACGAATATGATCGTATCAGTAGCAAATGAAAGGTGTGAGACAAGAGTACTTTCTCCATGTCGATAGCACATACTGGGATACTCTTCAAACCTCTGAGTGAGTAGGCATAAGAAGTAATTTGCAGCTATGATAAACAAGGACAGCGAGATAGGATCTCCATGTCTGAGCCCTCGAGATGAGGGAAAAATGCTAAATGGACGTTAGGAGTACAGAAAAATGGCATTGCGAGATACACCACCTGATCCTATCGATCCAGATCTGATCAAATCCAAAGGCTTTTAATACAGAATAAACGAAGCCCCAAATCCATGCAATCATATGCTCTATCCATGTCTAGCTTCAGCATATTGTTATCCCTTCGTACTCTATCATCCAAAGTATGGAGAAGCTCATGAACTAGTAAAACATTGTCCCCAATTAGACGACTAGGTATGAACCCGCTCTATTGAGAAGAGATAATGTGCGGTAACAATGTATTCAATCTAGTATTCAAAAGCTTAGTAATAAGCTTATTGTACATAAACTGATGGGTCTGAAGTTGGTCCATCTACAAACACTGTCTCTCTTAGGGAGCAATACTATAGTAGAAGCAGTAAAACCCCTTGGAAGATGGCCGCCATCAAAGAAGTCCAAGACTGCCCTATATACGTCGTCCTGAATAATGTCCTAACAACGCTGAAAGAATAGGGATGAGAATCCATCTGGTTCGGTAGCACTGTCAGCATCTATACTGAACACCGCTTCCCGTACCTTGTGAATACAATGGATGCGGTTTAGTGCCAAGTTATCATCCTCCGTCAAAAGCCTGGGGATGATATTTGAACGAATGGGATCCAATGGCTATGTAGGAACAAATAGAAGATCTTGTTAGAAAGCAATAGCTAAAATCTGAATGTCAGCGGGGTAGCTAAGACTTCTCTTACCTGTGTCTTGACGGACCTAATACGCGATTTCATCTGATGTCCCTGAACCATTGCATGGAAATAACGAGTATTGTGATCTCCTTCACATACCTAACGTGATCTGACTTTTTACTTTCAAAAACCGTCCTCAATAGATAAGGTCCAGTTCAAAACTATCTGGGCATGATGTAATAGGTCACGATACTCCAGTACATGGTCTCTATCATATACTATCTCTCCCTTATCCACCCAAATCTCAACATCTCACACCCTTCAGAAAACATCTCCAAACACACGTCGATTCCGCCAACGTAGTACCTATTTCAACCTAAAGAACTTCTCCCAAAGAGCAGTCATTCTCGTAAGATGAGTAGGGAGCGACCACTTTTTAGCGACAAAGGATGAAAAATCATGATACAGTGTCCAAACGTTGAGGAATCTGAAACGTATAGGCCCCAAATCATCATCAAAAATCTACTGAAGTAATAAAATGCGATCAGATGAATTCTGATTCAAGTGCCTTACTGTAAGCTGTCGACAGAATGCTGCAGTTGTGGAATTAATGAGTATCCTATCCGTCTCTTTCTGACTCAACCGTTGTTCCACGTATATCGATTCCCAAGGAACCCAACGTCTTTGGAACCACAATCTAACATCATATCAGAGAAAATAGTAGTACCTCAATCACGAGTATTTTGGTCAGTGCGCTCAGTATCATGTGTAATAACGTTAAGTTCTTTCCCAACTAACTAAGGGTAATCCATATCGAGGGAAATGTGGTGAAGTCCCTTCTACAAATCCTATATGATAGCTACGTTACATGAAGCATAGACATGAGTCAGATAGATAGGACGAGCTAGTCTGGGTTCCTCAACTCTAACATAAGGAAACTGGGGATGATCAACAATAACAGTAATATTAGTCCCCGCGTTCTAAAAAAATAGATCTTGTTCGACACATTCTGAACTCCCGTGTCAAAGTACAGATATGCAAATCTATGCTGAAGAACAAAAGACTTTAGTATAACCAAGAGATAAACCTGATAAAGATATATAAGTCTCTTCAAGCATTGGCGAGTAGCTACACTAGATACACCTCTCGCATTCTATATGATGGTACTCATCTGGATGTGCGTGAAGAGGTATCCCGTGACCGAATCCTGGTCACCATCCTAGAAAATGAAGTATCAGTAGTTTTTGAATTTCTTTTCCGACCAACTAGGACAAAACCATCATCATCTATCCTACCACTATACCTGCCAATTCATCAGCAGAAGATAAACGATATGAACCCTATTGATTAGCTTCAATATGAGAAAAAACTTTAGAATCTGACTGATCTGTAGATAAAAAAACCTCAATATTCTGCAATAAGATACAGAGATAACAGGAACATCTAGCTCCATATAACCCTTTGGTTTCTCTAACATATCTATCAAGAGAGGATCAAAATACGTAGAACTAACCATCATAGGAGCACTGCTGATGGGGTCTGGAGACTAAATTGTTAAATGAGAAGCTGAGGTAATAACATAAGAACTCTGAGTATCCACCCTAATGGGAGCAACTGTAGAATGATCTGATTGAATAAAGGTTGTAATATGTGGAGCACTATTGCTAATAATAGGTAGAGGAGTATAAAGACTAGGA
The DNA here is from genome assembly GCA_903798325.1 of Fraxinus xanthoxyloides. Lineage (NCBI taxonomy): Eukaryota > Viridiplantae > Streptophyta > Magnoliopsida > Lamiales > Oleaceae > Fraxinus > Fraxinus xanthoxyloides. Next base: position 22,628 of record CAIGRL010053000.1, read on the forward strand.
GTCATATGATTAGCAGTTGTCTGTAATGTAGTAACTGCAGCGACATGGATAATATGAGCAATAACGGTAACAATATGAGGAGTAGAATGAGAAATTACATATGATGTACTATCTTGTCTCTCTTAATAGGTATCCATCTCTGGTGAGACGCAGTCACAACCTCTTTCACCTTACCATTATAGATGTATGGTTCCTTTGAAGTCAAAGTCCTGATCAAAATCATATATCTTAATCTGTTAGTCGAATCTTTTGTTCCAAGATCTTGATGTGTGCTTCAATCCATAAATGGACTGCTGAAGCTTGCTAACTTTCCTTTCATGACCACATTCTATAAATCCATCTAGTTATATCATATAGATACATTCCTCGGGGGAAGTGAAAGCTTTAACAAAGAAATTTTTAAAAGACTTTGTTTCAAAAATAGTTTATATTCAATTCATCCTTTATAAAAAACACATTTTTGTTCACCAAATATTAAATCAATGTTTTCTTTGCATTGAGTAAATTTGTGAAAAAATTGAGTTAAATCTAAAATCTTTTCTTGTGAAGAGGAATTCTCCTTAATTAAAGAATCATAATCGGCTTTTCCTTTTTCAAAATCGTTTTGAATTCGCATAAGTTTCGTTACCTCATTTTCCAATAGAGAATTATTCTTTTTAAGGAACGAATGCTTTAATGCAAGATTTTCAAATTTTCAAGAATTTCAACATAAGGGGTAGATAATTTATAATATGAACAATTTTCATTTCAATTTACCTCATTTTCAATAGCCATGAAGCACATATTGAAAATTTCCTCTTAACATTCATTTTATTTATGGTCATCATCGTCACTTTCATCTATGTTACTTGGAGTGATTTCTTTTTGACAAATATATTTTTTTTTTGCCCCTTGATTCTTCGTTTTGGAATTGATGATTGTTGTGAAAACCTTTCCATTTCATAACAAGAAGAACTAGATCATCAAGTTCTTCATCATTCATATTTTTGATTAAAGTACCTTCATCAATTACGGATTTTAAAGCAATTGGGACATTTCTTCTTTTTTCTTTTCATTGTTTCGTCGTTTGTCTCGGTGCGATTTATTCCATATGTCATCAATGTTCCATAGAGCTCTTTCAATGGATATGTATGATATCTTTGGTGATTTCTATGAACATTCTCAACAAGCACCAATCATCCAAGAAAGACCTAAGCATTGTGCTCACAAGTTCATCATTAGTAAATCTTTAATCAAATCCTTTAAGTCCATTAACAATATCGGTAAACGACTAATCATATCCACAATATGTTCATTTTTTTCATAAAGAAATTTTCAAATTCCATGACCAAAAGATTTATTTTGGTTTCCTTTCCTTTGCTTGTACCAACGTGAGTAATTTCTAAAGTGTGCCAATTATCATATGCAGAATCACATGTTCTAATGCGATTAAATTCATTTCTATTTAAAACACAATAAAATAGATTTTTGGCTCTAACGTTTAAATCTTTCATTTATCTTCATCATCGTACTCCTCCCTAGGTTTTAGAATTGTTGGATCTGGTTTACCATCAATCTTAATAATTTTTGTAGGCGCATAAGGACCAAATCCAATAACCTCCCAAATGTTATTTTTCTATTGATTGAACAAAAATTATCATTCTACCTTTCCAATAATTATAATGTGTACCATTAAATAAGAGAAGACAATTTGTAGAATGTCCCTCAAGATTTTGAAAATTATGGTTAGTCATTACTCAAGATTTTTAAATTTTTGAATTCAAAATGAGCACCTTGCTCTAATACAAATTGATAATCAAAGAATAACTAACCAAAAGTGGATGAATAGGTTTTTAAAATTTTTTGGAAGAATTAATCTAAATTCAAGCAAGTCAAAACTAAATAGATTAATTCAAATAATAAGCGCAAATATGAAATTGAAGAGTGAATGCAAATGATATAATTGTGGAGGTTTGATTCAAAATAATGATCTACGTCTTCTGTTACCAAGCTCTCTGGTACAAGCAATACCTTTTTATTATATTGATTAACTTATCGTGCAATCCAGTCTTTTAAACTCTTACGGTGACTTAAAAATAAGAAGCACCGATCCTTAAAAATATTGAGTTTTATGGGACCTCAATACGACCTACACGATAACTTACAATAAGGAGCACCGATTCTTAAACTATTGAGTTTTCATGGATCCTCAATACGACCTACAAGTTTAGAGTAAATGAGTTTACAATGAAAAATTTTTCTTAATAAATGTTACAAATAAATTAAGTATTAAGAGAGACTAACACTTCAATGAATAACAATAAATGATAGCTCAAGTGTTAGATAAAAAACTTTGATGTATATGATAATTAGAAATTTGATTCAATTAATCAAAATTTTTTAATGAGAAGATGAAGAATAAATAAATGCAATGCAAGTTCAAAAATCTTCTCAAAATATATATCTCTTTTAATGAATGATTGTAATAAATTAAGTACAAAACTCAAGGAAAGAATTCGTCTTCATCAATATGAGGAAGATCGACGCCAACGAAGATTTTTGTTTCAGGAGTTTTTTCTTGGGCAGTAAGAGATGAGAGATTTTAATGAATATGACGATTTTAAAAGTTTGATTCAATCAATCAAAGTTTTCAATATGAAGAAGTAGAAGAAATATATGCAATATAAGTTCAAAGAACTTCTTCAAAACATATTTCTCTTTTATGAATAATTGAAAACATTTGAATACAAAAAGAGAGATGAAAAGTTTTGATGAAGATGATGATTAAAGAGTTTAAATCATTCAAAATTTTTGATATGAAAAAAATAAATAAAATAAATTCATTTGTAAATTTAAAGAAATCTCTCAAAATATATCTTACTTTGATGCTCTTAACAGTCTCTTAGAAGAATGAAAAGAGTGAGGATATTTATATAGTTTAAAATGCCAAAAAAATCTGTCAGTTTAAATGACTTGTCTGATTGACCGCCTCTTGTCTAGATGACCAATATATTGTTTGTATATTAAAAATAAAAGGTTAGAACGGTTAAATTAAGGACTGTTGGAAACTTCTAGTAGACCGTCTCAGGTTGACCACCTCTTCTTGCCGGTCAACCTTCCAACAGTTTCGATCTTTTTTATGTTTTGGCACCTTTTGATCCGATCTTAAGGTTTTGTAAGGCATGGACTTTTGAAAGTATTGAACTAACTTTTCAAGATAAAAGAAAATTTTCAAGTTCAAATATCATTTTAAATGTCATTTTTATATTTGATCAAAACATTGTATTAGAATAACTTTTAATGCATAGAAGGATTTTTAGCTTAAAACATTCATTGCTAAATATCAAGGTATTAATACAATTACATTTGATGTAAGAAAGCCTAGTATTTGCCTGTTCTTTGAAGCTTAGCTCTTAGGCTCTCATCTTGATCTTTCTTTAACGTTCGGTTCTTAAACTCTTGATATTGAATGCTTGGATGACTTGATGATTTCAATCTCGACCTTCTTCATGAGTCTGATTTGTAATAATTTTGATTTTGATCTTTTGAGAGCGATCGATCAATTTATTATTAGATACTTTGAAGACTATAATCACTTTAAATTCAATTCGCAGTAAACAAGATTAACTTATTTGTTATAATCAAAACTTTAATGTTATAATCAAGCATATGTCAACAGTTGCACACAGATTCTTTGTCACGTTGAAGTGTGCAATTATAAACAACATATGATCTTTCATAAGCGCTTTGAGTTTTATGTAGATATTTTGTATGGTAAGAACGACCTCAAAATGATCCCTCCTATTTTGATGTCCAAATATACACTTTAAGCTTTCTAGTACGTCATAAGAGATCACCAAACTTTCAAGCTTTTGCTGTAACACGTTATCTACTTATCATAGGCAAACCCTCTTGAACTTGCTTGTTGTCTCAATATGTTCCTCGGGAAAATCTTCCTGAAGCACAAAATTAAGTTTTCGGCAATAAGGACAAACATTAAATCACATTTCCAATCTACATAATTATCACTAAAAAGTTAGCTTGGTTTTAAAATAACGTAACATGCGTTGAGAGACATTTTGTTGAAAAATAAACATTCATTGCATACTGATAAGTGCATTTTCGTGCA
>CAIGRL010053011.1:0-18071 GCA_903798325.1 Fraxinus xanthoxyloides
AATAGTCGACTAAAAGAAGATATTTTGAAAGCATTAATGTGCGTGAATGACTGGAAAGACGCTCATTTTCGATTTGAAGATAAATATACTGAAATTGCATATCGTCAAGTAAGTTATATTTAATTTAATCATATTCATCAAAAAAAGAATTTATTACCTTTATAATTTTTTTAAAAAATTATACACGTAAAAAGTTTTCTGTGTACAATTTTTAACTCCGTATACTCGAAAATTTGAAATTGAAGTAGCTGGTCTAAAACTTGGATAAAGGAGGAGGGTCTATCTTTTTTTTTTTTTTAATCATTTTCGAAAAGAAAAATGGTTTAGAAAATGTATATTTAAAAAAATGTTTAGAAAATGTATATCTTTTTTTAAAGGTTTAGAAAATGGTATTAAAAAAAAAAAATAGCCACGAGCTAAAGATCAGCTCGACACATAAGCCGCCCACTAGCCACGAGCTCGTGGGGCAATGGGCCGAGCATTACAAAATAAGCACGAACCAAGCTCGTGGGGCAATGGGCAGAGCCACCAGCTTAGCCCATTGCTACTACTAACATTACGTATGAAATCCACAAAAAAGCCAATCAGATTTGGACAAGCAAAAATGTGTATGCAAATGCAATTGTTTGACTAAAAAACTTGATCATTACATAAATGAAACCAAAGTGAACAAGGATGTAGTAATTCAACCAATAAAATCAATTATACACTAACATTAATTGAACGATAAATGGATCTGAAACCAACATGAAATCAATGAGAAATATGAGTTCAAGCAAATAATGGTTCAACCAACAGGAAATCAACAAGAAATTATCAAAACAAATTTATCAATCAAGAAAGCCTGAACTTTTATGTTAAAGATTACATCATTTTTTTTTTTTTGTAGTATATAATGAGTTAAGCACACAAAAATTCACCAAATAAAACTTAAATTTCAGACTTACATGTTTTTCTTCCATCTAACACAACTTGAAATAGAAGACTCTGAATTCTTGGGAGGGGATGCAAGAGACGGCTGAAAGGGTTTTCAATTTCAACAATGTGTGTGTTAATGTGACAAATCTCTAACTTTTAGATTTGTATTGGACTAAACTGCCTGTCTGATTCAACCAAAATTGGTTAGCAGTTTTTCTTTTGGGCGAAATTTCAAATCTAAGAGATTAAATTTGACCAATTTCAAAATTAAGAAACAAAATTTGTAATTTCAAAAATCATATATTAATTAAATCTTATTTATGAAATAATTAATTAAATATATTAATGTCACAATTATATACTTTTGGTCACGAATTATCAAATTAATTGATCACAATCATTTCTCAGTTAAGAATTAAAAATTTTAAAGGTCACAAATTATTTCACAATCGCAACACAAAAAATTTATAAACCACAATTTATTCATTAATCACACATAAAAAATATAAGTCAAAATTAAAATAAATTAAGGTCACAATTCTATATAATTTGGTGACAACTTCCTAAATTAATTGACCCAAATTATTTCTCGATCACAAACAAAAAAATTTATAGATCACAATTTATTTATCTATCACAAATTATCAATTTTACAAGTCCCAACTCAATTTTTTAGATCACATATTATTTATTAGGTTACAAATTATTTCCCAGTCACGAATCAGCAATTTTATAGGTCACAGATTATTTAACAGTCACTAATCAAGAAATTTATATGTTACAATTTATTCATCGGTCACAAATAAAAAAAATTATAGGTCACGATTTATTTATCAGTCATAAATCACAAATTTAATAAGTCACGACTAGATTTTTTTAGGTCACGTTAGTAAAAAAATACCAAATTCATTGGTTACATATTATTTATTAGTCACAATTAACAAAATAATTGGCCACCCACCCCACGCCATCCTATCCACAATCACCACACAATCGTCACCACCACTACCACCACCATCATAGCCAACATCACAACCAACACCACCTTATCTCCACCATTGCCACCGCCATTGCTACCTCATAATCTGAAAATGACAAACAAAAATTGAACCCAAAAGGCTGACATCGCCACACCGCAACCACCACTTTACAATCTGAAACTAACAAACAGAAATAGAAACAAAAAAGATGGCACCACCACACCTTCACTGCCAATACCACCACCACATTACACATCGTAGCCGATCCCACCACCACCACCTTCACCTCTACCTACAACTCCAAACAACCACAATTGCACCACCATCGCCTACACCAGCAACCACTACCGCATGCATCGATAACCACCACCAATGCCTGCTAAAATCCACCATCTCTTCCACCTCTACCATACCACATCACGACCACCAACAAAACCCCCAAACCCGCCACCGCCATCAATTTAGCCCCTAAACATCAAGTTTCATCAAACCATAAATCAATATGAAATTGACTGTTTCTTTTTATGCTTTGTATTTTTCGTCAGCTCTTCTTCCCTCCCATACTACCATGATCATTCAAATTTAATCGCCACCAGAGCCTAGCCAAACACCCTTCTCCTCTCATCCTCCACAGCCACCACCGCCAATACATTCAATATCCAACATTAGAAAGGCTAAAAAAATTCACCATCACTGGATCATCCACATCCAACTCCTCCAACGCCAGATGCTCCACCAGTGGGAAGCAACCAGTATACCGCGAAATAAGGAGTCGAAGTGGCAAATGCGTATCGTAGATTCATATGCCACTAAAGACCAGTCATATATGGATAGGTACATATACTACGCCGAAAATGGCTGCTACCGTCGGAAGATGGAATAGGTAGAGAGAGGATGTTGATTTCCATGTGAGAGATAAAGAGATAGGTATTGAGAGATGTGGAGAGAGAAATGAGAGTAATTAGGGTTTCTGATGAATTTTTGTTGTATTAATATTAAATATTTGAATTAAAAACTAAAATTTAATTTTTGTATAAACAAACCTTATATCTGATTTTTGAAATTAGATCTTAAAATTTCGGTTTGATGTAATTACCACTTTCTTTTAACTCGTCGGGTTAGGTAGGCCTATCTTGGATAAGATGCATAGCCATTTAAATGAGCCAGTTCGTCGATCTTTAGCCAGAATGGTTCGATCCGATTTTTATAACACTAGTTTCAAGTCACTTGGGGTTAGTTTGATAGGCAAATGTGTAAAGGAGTTCCAATTCTGTGTTAGTTAGAAAATAAAAAAGCATCAAACCCATAGGAATTTGTTTTGTATGAAAACAAAGAAAATGCAACTTAAAGTGGTTGTACTTTAGAATTTGGTTTTCATTTCCACGTTGCAATCATACGTGGCTTTAATGTATGATTTTTAACCCTATTTCACGTTTGTAGATAAAAGAGATTTCTTCATCAAAAGGATCTTTGAGAAATTATGGAAGTAAAACATCAACATATACAAGATTTTCACAAAAAAAGTTAGGAGCTTGAAAAAAGAGAAATAGGAAATTTGGAGATTAATGCTTGAAGATTGTACAAATCAATACTCTTTTGTTTTCTTAAGCCTGGTGATGTCAATTCAATCTAGTAATGGTTGATTACAAGAAACTGATAATTAAAGTAGAAAAACATAGGTGGAGTCGATATTATAATTCCTTCTTCATATTCAAAACTTCTTCGAAGTTTTCAACATATTTTTAGCTTAATTTTTAAGTGTTTTTCGGTCAGTATCACAATTTACACAAATTTAATGTAATTTGGACAACTCTAGATTGACTTTATAACTAGATATAAGTCCTCTTGGAATCAAAATTTTACTCTCTTTATTACTTGTCTACAACATTATGCACAAAATTTTACTCTCTTTATTACTTGTCTACAACATTATGCACAAAGTGAACATTAATTCATCACAATCTTTCCTATGGAGGAGTTTTATGTGGAGGCATGTTTTGTTTTTGGAGTATAAATTTCTCATTCGAACAATCTGAAGACATTACACCAACAGAATTACCGTTATGTAACTTGAACAACATAGCAAGATAATCAACATGATCAGGATGCTAATTCGAACCCACCAACTTCATGATATTTCCTTGAAACGAACTTGCTGCCTTCAAAAGCGTTCAACAATCGTTTCCTATGATAAAACGAATTTCGTCTTCTATAGAAGTAGTGTAGCAATTTGCAGGAGTTCCAACGTATTCAATGAAATGTTTTTACTTCGAGACAATATGAGAACGAGAGAGAGAGGGGATGAGATTCAAAATATAGAAAGTTTGCAATGAAAATGGTGCAATTTTTTGGCAGTAGGACATGCTATTTATAGATACATTTGTGGTCATTCGAGCATGCTGCAAGCATTTTCAGAATAGTCGTCACTGTTCAGATAACCCTCTAAACTCGAACAAATAGCATTGTTCAGAATAAATTATTGCGTCCGTTAAGTCTGTTAATAGACGTCTATTGCGTCGATTAACAACGACCCGAACAAAAAATTATACGGAAATAAGCCAATCAAAAAATAATTTCATTAAGTACCCATAATTTAATTAATTACAATTTGGTCCAAAAATTTAAATAAAATTTGTTCAAAAGGTTATATAGTCCAAGGATTCGCCTGCACTCAAACACTAATCAAGCTGGACCGAACTAAGACAAGGGCTCGTGCTCGTGTCGAGTCGAACCAGGTAGACAATGGCGGCAACACACACGCTTGTGGGTTTAAGATCGAACCCAATAGAATATACGTCTCCCCCTTTTCAAAAACTATTGGTATCCTTGAGATTCAAACCCAACTGCCAAACTTCCACTATATAAACAACACCAGAGTTTCCTAACTTTCCTATGTGGGATAAGTGTTTAGCAATTTTTAATAAATCAAATTTTTCATTAGTTTATAGTTTTAAGTGGGTACTTTGACGTCATATATTTTATTCAATTCTAAATAATTTTTGATAAATAAATATATCACGTTAATCACGATGCGAGATAAAACATGAATATGTTTGGTCCCGTTAAAATCTAAGTACATGTCATACTAAAATTGGAGCTCAAATTTGACCTAATTCACTAGTTAACAAACCATTTCCAACGGAATGAACTACTAAAAGCAGGGTTGAGGCGCATTAGGGATGGTGAAACTGTGAAAATATATGTGATCCATGGATTCTAAGGCCAATTTCCTTCAAGACCATTTTGGTCTCCAATAGTGAGGTAGTGCCAGCGTTTGACTTGATGTTAATAACAAAGGCCTGGAATGTTGGACTGATCGAACGCCAATTGATGTCCCCTAGGATGCAATTCTTTCACTTCATCTTGTCAACCAATCTGACATGATAAGTAGAATTTGCATCATGACCCGTGATAAGTGTATTTTATGCATTTATCTAGGTCGTTAAGCATGGACATTTGATAGTGCTTTTAGGGAATTATCGTTCAATCTCGTGTAAGTACTATTTATTTAAATGAAACTCGATGATGAAAGTGATTTTGGAGAAAATGAACGAAAAACGAGCTAAAATGATGGATATTGAACTTAATTCTAAAATTTATGATCAATTGGATATGAATTAAAAGATCAAAGGCTTAAATAGACAAAAGGGAGAAATCAGGGACCAACTTGTATAGAATAAATGATTAAGGCCTGCCATCGCATTGGTGGATTGGGAAATCACCCATGCGATTGCATGGCCTTTTGGCAAAAATAGAGAACAAGAAGGTTGTGCCATGCGATTGAAGGAAAATAATATCAAGAAATTGAATATTCAAGGCTTGGAATTGAAGATCCAAAGCAAGGAACTGATTGTACATCTTTTTCCTATATTTATACATTGCTGGTGATAAGTTTCAAAACTTCTTGTTGTAATTTCATTATAGATATGTTGGGATGAAGATGATACCTATTGTTTCACCATTTTAAATTTAAAGATCAAATATTTAGTTAATTTGTGCTGTTGATTGATACTGCAAGCTTGTTGAGTTTTTTTTTTTTAATAATTGATCACCATTTAGATAATTAATAGCTTGTTTTGTTTTCGAGAGATTCGAAATAAGTTTAGAACATTGTAATAATTGATACAAAGCTCAATAAACATTAGGAATAATATCTTATGACTTGTGCAATCACATAGGCAATTATGTAGATTAATGCATTACTTCGCATATGAATTCGAGATAAGCATATTACCGGGTCGTGCTTAGGAATATGTTTGACTTATCTCGGAAGAGATAGTTGGATAAAATTGAATTATCGATTATGAGTGATACACGAATTATACAAATAATATAGGTCGAGGGTTGAATTGGGAGAACTATAGGTGAATTCAAAATCTCAATACATCCTCATACATAGTTTTCATACAACTTTAGATAATAATTAGGATAATCTTAGTAGTAAACAAACAAAATTCAACAAACATCTTTTTTTCGGGTACATTAATGTTCGACATTAAATTAGTACAATTCAATTCAAAACTTATTTCTCGTGGGACGATACTCTTACTCCTAAACTATTATTTGTCATCTTGTACGCTTGCGTGATTTTATTGATCAACCTGAGAGGGAAACACTCTGTCAGCGGCTATAGATTTCTATTGCAATAGTTGGGTGACGATTTGGGCACGAGCACTTCTACAGTAAGAAAAATGGTGGAAACTCTTAATGCCTTGCCTCAGGTGATAATCTGGTGCATCGAAAGATCATAGACAGAAGCAGCTGTGCCTCTTGTGGACTGTCTGAGTCCATGGCTCATGCCCTCTTCTGGTGTTTGGAAGCAAGACTAGAGCAATATTTAGCTGGGGAGAATATTTGAGACGTTATAATGGGGGTCATACGTGGTGAATTTGTGGCTGGTTCAACATCATTTATTGGCCGTCTACTTTGGGTGAACTGAATAGACTGGTGCATGGGGGATAGCTGCGTGCGGGTGGCCCTTATTGAAATCTCAGAAGGTCAAATTCAGATAGGTGAGGAAGTACCAGCAGCAACTCGGACAGCAGGTGGAGTCCGCCAGGAATGGGGTGTTTTGGGCTCAATACAGATGCAGCTGTGATGGTGGGTGTTATGAAACCAACCACTAGATTGAGATGTTGAATTTATATGACACAATAATGAAGTATATGATCACAAGAAAAATAATAAAAGAAGACAAGAAAATATGACAGAGAAGTGATTTTATTACACCACAAATAATGAAAATAGAGAAATATTACAATGATCCTAAAAGCTAGTAATCTATTTTCTCACATTATATAATTGTATAGAAGAGTTTAATATTTATATGAAACATATAGGGGATGTCAAAGCTCTCTTAGTAGAGTTTTTGATGAAATAGGATACCAAACAATCGAGTCCAAAATAAGTTTCAACTCTCAGTGGGCTTCCAAAATAGAACTTCAACTTGACATAGGATTCCAATAACATTCCAAATTGAATTTTTCTTGACGTGCACTTCAATTAAAACTCTTCAATACTTCAAACAAGGAATTTGGGTCATACCCAAATCCTAACAATTTCCATATTGACATGAATTCCACTACAACGAACAAAACTCCAGAACATTCTCTACTTAGAGAAGAAAATCCGTCTGAAAGAAATGAACTGACTATTCAACAATAACCAAAATTGATTTCTCCAACCAAATACAAAATACTTCACATCTCCCAATGAATCCAAGCACCACTCTGCAAAATTACCTCACATTCACAAAAAATCATAATTATTTTAAAATTCACCAAACGGACTGTAATACACCCTAAGGTAGAATCAATACCAAATGATTTTACTGAAAGCCTCTTGCTAGATTGAACACTTTCTACTCCACTTAAAGTATGCTCAGCAAAATCAGCATCCGCATACCCTTTTCCCCTAGGTCCGTCCCTAACAATTGAATACAATAGCACCGTAGGTAATGATGGCAAAGCGGCATTATCCTTATTTTCTGAACTCAATTGAGCAGTATTCTTTAAATTTGACCATTTACGAGCTCCTAAAAATATTGTGCCAAATTAAATATCCACCACGATACTGAACTTGTGCTGATTGGTTCTTCTAGATTATGCACGACCTTACAAAATGTATAACTGAGACATTTTGTCCCTCCAATACAACTGGACACCCTTATAAACCATCAAAGCTCCACTTCCACCAACTAACTGATAACCCTTTGAATCAAGGATACAGAACGAGATGTAATTCTTTTTCAAATTCGGAACATGTCGAATCTGACTAAGTGTTCTAATTGTCCCATCGAATAGCTTCAATATGACCGTATCAATTCTAGCAACCCGATATGGTGTGTCTCTCACATAACCACGACACTTTTGAAAATCGTTTCATATGTAGTAAACAAGTCTTTATTAGGACACATATGAAATACACACGTTGAATTCAAAATTCAATCCTCCTCTGGTTTACACTCGATGTGAATAGCCAATAGATCACCCTCACTTACAATGTTCTCTGTAAGGTCTGTTTCACTTGAAGTTTTTGATTGCTTCCCATATTGACTTACAATCAATCTTTCTTTATTGTGCAATTTGTAGCAATCCTTCTTCAAATGTCTCTTCTTCTTGCAGAAGTTACAAATCTAAATACTGAACTTAGACTTCGATCTGCACCTTCTACAACCATCATGAGCAATAGATCTTCTCCGTCTCTGACCTCCGAAATCAGATGTTTCATCTTTTCTTTTGAAAATAAAGCATCATATATCTCCTCTATGTTGAGAGTATCACGACTATATAAGATCGTGTCTCTAAATGAAGAGAAAAAAGTGGACAACGAACACAATAGAATCAATGCCAAATCTTCTTTGTTATAATTACTTTTAAAGTTTCCAAATCAGCGAGGATCTCTTTAAATATAGTCAAGTGATCTTCAAATGATCATCTTGCCATTCGATGAGAATATAAACGTTATTTGAAATGTAACTTGTTTTTTCAGACTTTTATTCATACATAATTACTCTAATTTCAACCATAAAGTAGCCGTTGAACCCTTCTTCAAAATGTCCTGAAGAATGGTATTCGATAGATGAAGATGAATGTGAGAAACTGTCTTCTTATCCTTCTATAATTCCTTCTCCGCGGTCAAAGTTACGGGCATCTTGTCAATTTCCAGCAACGCATCATTCAAATCCTGATGTGAGAGTACTGAACGCATCTTAACCTGCCATAGAAAAAAATCTAGTACTCCGATCCAAAAGCGAAATTTCATACTTCATGGAAGTCATCACGAACAAAAAATCTCGAACAAATCAAACATTGTACTCTTGCGAAACTGCTGAACCTAGGCTCTGATACCACTTCTTATGAAACCAACAACCGGATTGTGAAGTTATATGAAACAATAATGAAGTATATGATCGCAAGTAAAATAATAAGTAAAGACAAGAAAATATGGTAGATGAATTATGAGATTTTATTACACCACAAATAATGAAGATAGAGAAATATTACAATGATCTTTTAATCTATTTTTTCACAATATATAATTATATAGAAGAGCCTAATTTATAGGGAACATTTAGGGAATGTCCAAACCCTTTTAGTAGAGTTGTAGATGAAGTAGGATACCAAAAAAATTGAGTCCAAAACAAATTTCAACTCCGAATGGGCTTCCAAAATATAACTTTAATAACATAGGACTTCAATAGCAATCAAACCTGAATTCTTCTTGAGGTGAACTTTAATTAGAATTCTTCAATACTTCAAATAAAAAATTCGGATCACATTCAGATTCTAACAGTGGGAGGCAGGGAGGGTGTGACTTTGGTAAGGGAACTGTGATTTATGACATTTTGGGACATATTATAGCTGTGCAGTTAAATGGAGGATTGGCCCCACTAGTGGAAGATGCGGAGGCCATGACATTGGGAGGGCTAATACAAAGTCTCTGGAATGATTTTAGATTGGCTCCTAATGCGACCATTTATTGAGCGATGTTAGATATGGCTCTTGTTAGTTTATTCTACATTCAAGAAACAACCTGAGAAATATGCTAGCATCTCCTGCTACTGTTATAGATAATTCGTTGGATAGATTGTATTCCTTCTTTAATTGCGTTAGCAGTTTGCTGCGACGATACCCCCACCCCAAAAAAATGGATAAATAAATAAGAACTCATTACCAATTAAAAGTGAAACCATAGATTATTCATGACACAAATAATTATTTAGTAAAATATTTCAACATGAGTAAAAATAAAATCATTCAGAATGCCAGGGATCCGTCACATTAAAATTATAATTATCATAGCTAATGGAAAATCCACGTTCTACATCGATCTTCCAATAGATGGTAGCGTGACCTTCATCTCTCGCCTGCTCAAATGCATGAATAGAAGTAAATTTAAAAGCGAACACAGCTAAACAGTAGCGTATATCATTTACATAGGCCTTCAACTGATACTTATCTACCGGTTTGAACGTATATGAAAGCCTCTCTCTAACCTGCCCGCTTTGTAGCCAATAATAACTGGTGGAGATCCTTCTGAGAGTGCACTGGTAAATTTCATAACTGGTATAGTTTGAGAAAATGATAATGTGTAGAATTACAGGGATAGAAACAAAATCAGAAGAGAAAAGCAAAATTTGGATGTCATTTTATTTGCTTTTTGATGTGTATTATGTGATTGTGGGTTGTTCTTTGTGGGATGTCTCCTTTTATACTTGACAAAGATTTATGTATAATTGATTAGCATAATCTAGAGGAGATTTTATGTATATGCATATTTCTTGGTTAAGTTGTCTACATTGTAGAGTAATTATATTTCTACAATTTCTAGCAAGATGAGACAATCCTATCCCAATTTGCTCATAACTAATGAAACTTAATTACTTCTATTCCCAAAAAAAAAAGTATTTTCAAAGTTATAGATTTTCACTTCTAAAAGACGTTCCTAGTTTTCTTTTATGCTCCATTACTTTAAGTGCAAACAATTACCAATAAATGTAAATAGAAAAAAACATGTTATGTATTGTGTAATTAAATTTTATATGCCGGTGAAAAATATTGAAATTTTAAGAATTTTTGACAGAGTCTTTGTACTGCTGCAAATATCTTTTCATCCATTTTTGGATGAACCCCAATCCATACTAAGTTCGAAATACTTGAAGGTTATGAGAATTTCAATGGATTTCGTCATCTAATTAGGAATATTTGTGTGCTACTTATCGTAAACAGTATGTAACACATTTCTTGCACATGATTTTGTAACAGTATTGTGAGATATTTTTTACAAATATTTGATTATTATTGTTCAAAACAATGGTTTAAATACAAGAATCCGACACATGTAAATAGGGAGTAATATATCTCTTGTAGACTCCATATTCTTCATTCCTTAAAAAATTGTGTATGTTTTTATTTTTTGTTATGCTTATATTAGACTCGATGGTATGATTAGCCGATAGATCGAGGAAGATGAATTAATTATAAGAATTTTTTTTATCTGGTGATTTAAATTAGCTTAAGTAGGTCAGTGCGATATGATATTTTTCTACTGCAATAAAAATACATTACAATTAAAACGATAAACAAAGTTAAATTCAAACTTACATTTCATTCGAAAAAAAATAATCTTAAAATAATCCTAGTCGATCAAATTCACAATATTTCACTAACAAAGTTTTGTCCCTATGTGCCGACGGTCTCCAAACAATTACCTCCTATTATAGAACACATTCAATCTAAATCGCTTAGCACCATTGTAATAATGAACCAGCAAACTAATTTTATGATTTATAAAACGAACTTTGAACTGTTAACAATAAGAAACACAATTTTTAGGAGAGAACGTTTCCGGAATTTATGACGAAGAATTATGAAAATTGATTATGTAGAGCCAAACACAACGGAAGCAGTAAACCAAATTCACGAAGAACAATGTCAAAACACCAACACCAAGAGGATTGTCACACATGGCTCAGACCAATGTCAAAACACCAACACCAAGAGAATTGATTATCACATATGGCTCAAAACAAATTCATTGTACCATTATTGTATCATTATGTACAAAGAAACGGTCACAAAAGACCCCAAGATCCTAAAGAAGATGAACAATGCAGCTACTCAATGGAACAAGATCAAGCCACTGATCCACAACTCGAAAACCCTCAATCGAAGAATCACTAAAACCCCCAATCACAAAGATTTAGGATCAAAACCAGAAGTTTTGATCAATTCACACAGAATTGAAAGAGAGAATACAGATATGAACACGAAGAGAAAAATCCAGAAGCTTCTCTCTAATAAGAAACAGAAAGCAGAATGAAAAGCCATCTACAAAATGACCACTCAGCTGCCTTATATACAAGTTCCCATCACCGTAGATTCAAATTGGAGATCAATGGACAAAAGCAGCACACGTGTTGCCTTATTGGGTTGGGTTTTAGGCCAATTTCCTTCATGTTATCCGGTAATGGTTGATATTCCAGCAATATGGCCAGACCCAATTTCATCATAGCCCAAGTAGACCGAATGCTTTATCAAAAAACGGCCTCACAGCCCATCAAATTTCTCCATTGATGCTAATGTTATAAACAACCAAAACATTTCAGTTTTTATCAACAACAGCACTAGGAAGAACCAACTCCTACATAAACGCCAAATTTAACCAATATCAATTCTTAGAATTTGCATACATGATTTATACTTGTTTAGATGAATTATCTTTGTTCCCATATAAGTCGAATTAAATTATGTAGGGATTTTTTCAAGTAATGTGGACACTTTTTGAATTATATTTCAAATGAAATGCATTTCCTATAATGAAAAACAGGGTTTTTTACACAAATAAATGGCACTTTGATTATCGGAATAAACAACAGCATGATTATGCAATTCATTTAACTCACACAACCAGCCTTTAAGCCATAAAGATTAGTCTCGGTAGTACCTACATATTCAACTTCTGTAATAGATAAGGCCACAATAGACTACAATTGAGATTTCCAACTTATGCAAGTATTATACAAAGTAAACACATATGTAGTTATTGATTTCCTATTAGCCTTATTACTAGTATAATCAGAATCAACTTATCCTCTTAACACAACCCCCTCTTTACAAAATTTAAAATGCAAATCTAAATCTCTAGAACCTTTCAAGTTTATTGAAAGTCATTTTAAAGCAATCCAATGTTTAGAACTCGGGTTTGTCATAAACCTACTTAAAATTCTAATAGCATGTGCAACATCAGGTCTAGTACACACTAGTATTCATAACAGATCCAACAACAACAGCATTAGCATAAAGTCACAATCCTACTTGTTATAACCTCAAGGCCCCTCTCTTCTCTAGCCCAAAGTTTATATCATTTAACTCCTTTAGGATACCCCATGAAAACACATTTTTGGTATCTAGGCTCTAATTTGCCTAGACTTTGGTGAGAATAGACAGCACACCCAAAGGTTCTCAAGATAGTATAATCTGATAACTTACCTAACCATATATCTTCAAATGTCTTACCATTTAGAGTACTAGAATGAATCATATTAACAATATACATAGCTGTCATAATAGCCTCACCCCAAAGGACTTTAGGAACTCCTGAACTAATCATCATGCATTTTACTTTATCCAAAACAGTCATATTCATTCTTTCGTCAACTTCATTTTGTTGAGGGGTATAAGGAACAGTTTATACCTGAGGATCCCATCATCTTTACAAAGTTGATGAAATTCAGAATTACATAATTTCAGACCATTGTCTGTTCTTAAAACTTTAATTTTTTTATCCATCTGATTTTCAATTAAAGTTTTACAATTTTTAAATTTTTCAAAAGTATCTGATTTTTATTTCAAAAGATAAATTCATACTTTTCTTGAAAAATTATCAATTAGAGATAAAAAAATATATATATTTATTACCACCTTGTGTGGTAGTAGATGATGTGCCCCACATATCAAAATGAATATACTCGAGGATAGATGCAGTCTTATGCTTTACAGTATTAAAATGAAATGAAGTCCCATGTTGTTTTCCTAAGGTTCAATACTCACAGAAAGGAACCTTAGAAGTCACATCCTTACTAAATACCCCTTTCATATTTAAAATATGCAGGTCTTTTTCACCCACATGTGCAAGCCTATTATGCCATTCCGGGGTAGCATCAATCTCAGCACTTGAGAACTCGACAACGTGACTCTGAACTATACTGGCTCTAATGACATATATACAATTTCTCTTTTGATAACTTGAAAATAACTAATGAACCCTTAATTACTTTTATAGAACCATTTTCAATCCTGCCTTGCAGGCCTATGTCATCTAAATTACCTATAGAAATCAAGTTTCCATTCAATTAAGGAACATATATCACCTTTTCTAGAGTAAATGTATATCCATTTTCAAACTTCAAAGTCATATTACCAATTCATTTAATCATATAAGCTACATTGTTGCTCATAATTACCTCTCCACCATCAAGATCATTATAGTTCTCTAACCAAGGTCTTCTAGAGGTTATATGGAAAGTACACCTTGAATCCAGAATCCATTCACAATTCTGATCATTGTTATCTGCATAATTTGCAATATTCAGATCAGAAATGGGTTCTGCCACATATAGAGGTTCAACTGCATTCTCCTCATCCACTTTCATCTCTCTGTATAGACATCAATAGTTCTCTCATATAGAGGTTCAACTACATTTTCCTCATCCAATTTCATCTCTCTATGTTCATTCTTTTTCTCATAGCAATCCTTTATAAAGTGTCATGTCTTCCTACACCCATACATTTTCTATTTTCATTTTTAGACTTTGATCTTGACCTCTATTTACCCTTTATTCTTATAGTTATCGTTCCTTGATGATTCTGACCATTTCACTGTCTAGAAATAGACCTCTCTCTCACAAATAAACTCTCAAAATCCTTCCCTTTCTTATCAACCTTAAGCTCTAATTTCTTACTTCTTATAGAATTAATCACAATTTCAGGAGTTAGGGTATCTCTACCATATTTAATGGCAGATTTAACATCTTTATATGCTTCTGATATAGCATTTAGAAGGATAAAAACTTTATATTCTTCAGAAACTTTATCCACAACATTAGTAATATCTTGAACTAATTTATTGAAAGTATCAAGATTATCGTCTAAATTCTTAGACATATTAATCTTAAAACTAAAAAACATTTCTAGAAGGAAGAGTTTATTAGACAGACTTTTAATCATGTATTGTTCTAATTTGTCTCATAAAGTCTTAGCATTATCAAGTTTTCCAATTTTTCTCTACACTTGATCAGACAAATGAAAAATTATAGAGGTGTATGCAAGTTCATGAGATTCAAGTTTTTGATCATCAGTCATAGTAGTAGGTGATTCACCAGTTATAGTC
Source organism: Fraxinus xanthoxyloides (assembly GCA_903798325.1). Classification (NCBI taxonomy): domain Eukaryota; kingdom Viridiplantae; phylum Streptophyta; class Magnoliopsida; order Lamiales; family Oleaceae; genus Fraxinus; species Fraxinus xanthoxyloides. The sequence goes on from CAIGRL010053011.1 coordinate 15,291, forward strand.
TTAGAAACTTTCTATTGTACTAAGAGCCCTTTCATTTTTTGCTGCCAATGGGAAAATCCCATTTCCATTAAAAACTCCAAGTTAAAATGTAGTAGTTGTCATTTGAAAGTTTTTAATCAACACAAGAAAAGATTTAAGGTCACAGTTTAACAGAAAAGCAAAAATCAGATATTTCAGAGCCAATAAAATGTCACACAGACCTCAATATCATACAAGAAAAAAGGGATGAAATATCACTTAAGACAACATATGAACACCACGGTGAAACACGTGAAAACCAACAATGATTATAAGCAGACTAATAGCCAGTGTAAAGAACTAAATCAACAGGGATATTAAACCAACCAGTAATCATAGTAAATCACCAACTATGGTATAGTAATATCAAACAGATTAATATGGGGAGTTCCTCAAATTTCTATGTGTTAGAATTTACCAAGATTTCGTGAAGTTCACAACCCCAGATTAAGGCGCAATTTTTAATCACTAGAAATAGAAGGAATGACAAAAAAAAAAGAAAACAAGAGAGAAATTCAATGTTCAAGGTCAATCAGTTAGATATTTTTCACCAATCAGGTTGAAAAACCACCACCAAAAATATCCAGGAGTTCAACAAAATATGCAGCTCAAATCTAAGTCTCCAAGTCCGTTTACCAAGAACCAGCCAATAATCACCAAATGACCAATTTCCCTAAAGAAATCACAATGAGAAACTAAGATTAATAAAATGGAAATCTAAGGTTTTACAGAAAAACGAATTAGTGAAGTACAGGTTGTGAAGTTTATTTCTACACCCAGAACCACTAATCGAAGGACCGCAGAGCCACCAAGAAGGCATACCACTTGTAGAGCTAAACATAACGGAAGCAATAAACCAAATTAAGGAAGAACAATATCAAAACCCCAACACTAGATTCAAATTGGAGATCAATGGACCAGAGCAGCATACGTGTTGCCTTATTGGGTCGGGTTTTGGGCCAATTTCCTTTGTGTTATTCGGCAATAGCTATATATTCCAGCAATGCAGGCCCAATTTCATCATAGCCCAAGTGGACCGAATGCTTTATCAAAAAAATGGCCCATCATATTATTAAAATCGCAAGATCATGGCCCTACAAAGAATTGCAATTTTCGATGAAAGAGGGAGAATTGTAATGAAAAGACATGAGAGATGAACAAAAATATGGAATACAACTCTTGGTTATATAAATCTTTCCAAATGAAAAGACAACCACTTCCAAAAGGCCATTTAGAATAAATGGCACAATAACATTCTAATATTTATTTTTTATTCCTTTTTGGATGCTCTCTCCAAGTGTCGTTAAAATGGTATTTTTTAGGCTCAATTTCACGTTATCTCTCTACCAAACAACCAATCCGAACAACTGCAACCCACAACCAATATATTCACTCGTTTGCTCCTCAATCTCACTCACAAAGGACAAGATAATGGTGATCCATAAAGGCACGAGAAAAACAATAAAATAAGGCCCAAAATGTAGCACGTTTTCTTTCACTTTGTGGCTAGTTTTCCTCTCTCGATTACCAGTCAAATATTCTTCATTGCAAGCACAACCACGTTTTTCTCTCTTTCTTACACAGAATCACACACAAAATGATTAGGGAAATGTGTGTGTGTGTGTGTGCGCGCGCGCGCGTGCTAGGTTAGGTTTTGATTGGACCAATAAAAGTGGTTAAATAAGCCAAATTTCAAAATCATCCAAGAGGTAATATATATGGATCATGAGCAACATTAATTTTCGAGTTCTCACGTTGTTTTCGAGTTGAGCTTTTGGACTTGGTTGTTGGTATTAATTTAATACAATGTTTACATCATCGCCCGAGATTCATTGAGTATCAAAACTTAACAAAATTTCCACTTTGATACCCAATCAACATGCAAGCAATCAAAACAAAAAGTTAACACTTATATAATTAAGGCAACCAATAAAATCTGGAATCACAAAACTTATCTCATGTTTCGGACCCCAAAACACATACCATACCTTCTTCATATGCTCACCAGAGCTAAGGTCACAAACAAATACCGAAGTAGAAATAGATAATCATAGTAATCAATCAGAAGAAAATAAACATGCGATGGATATGATAACACGGATCTTTTAAAAAAAGAAACGTTCACACAGAACAATAGTTAATCAATTGATCGACCAATATGTATGCAACAAATGCATAAATGACCCCATGAAAATGTCTCACCACACTTATCCTATCACATTATGTGTTGCTTATACTTCGAGAATATATATCTTACCTCATAGCTCACCATGCTGACTAGACTGATCACTTAACTTATGTCTAACTGGTAGACCTCTATAGATTCTAGATTTTTGGGATAATCCTTTATCACCACATCATCTCTCCCAACCTAAATAGATAATGGATATTTACCTAACAGAAGTGATAGAAGTGTATCTCTCACACTCACCTGATCAGGCTCTCTTTACAAATAAATGATTCAAACATTTAATGACCTCTCCACTCGTGATCCTAATTTTACACTCCACATCCCCGATACAAACCATCAATGTACCTATAGGCATCTATACTTCACATTACCAATAGATACTCAACATACATACTCCTAATCAGGGGCGGAGCCAGAAAATATATTAGGCTGGGCTAAAATTTAATTTTTTTTCGGACGAACTTATATACTAAAAAATGTTCTAAACCACATAGTAAAGTAAAAATCGAACCCAAAATCGGGCAAAATCATGCCCAGCTGATTATGATAAAAATCGTTCAAAACTCACTAAA
>CAIGRL010053022.1:0-13207 GCA_903798325.1 Fraxinus xanthoxyloides
ATGTTAGGCTAATTTCATACATTGTTAGGATGAGATGAACACTTATTATGATATTTTTAGTTTTTAATTAATTATTTTGACTTTAATTTTATTTAATTTATGAATGTTTATTATCGCTCTTTTTAATTGCTTGATCACCAATTGAATTATTAGTGAATTTTATTGTTATCGAGAGAGAGAATATGGTTTAAACACAATATAATAAACATTGTAAGGTTCGATAATATACCTCTATACTTTATATGGTTTCCATATGTGTTTTAGTACTTGTTAATGCATTTATCATGTTTGTATCTTTCATCGAGAGATAGAAAGGTCACATGAGGGGAAAATATTTGATCTCTATCGAGAGATACTTTCAATTAAATTAAGAACATTGACCAACATAAATGATTTCAAATTGTCACTTTAATTGTTACACTAACAATGGAAAAACTCATTTACTTACTTTCTTCAGTTTGATTGATAATTTAGATATTAGTATAGAAAAATCACAAAAGTTGTTTGCTATTCAATAAAAGTTGTAATTAATTTTAACTTGATTAAATACGTAGTTCTCGTGAATTCGACACTCTATTTATTATTTTTGTACTTGATAACGATCTCGTTCACTTGCTGGAAATCAAACGATCAATTACCCAAACCGAATCTAGGTCGATCATTGTCGGAGATCGTCATTTCTCAAAAGTTAGCTTTGTTCCACTTTGTAATTAACTTTTCATTGAATAAATCAATTATTTTTGTGTCAATGTTCTCCATTGAGATATTATTGATGTGATTAATGTGCATAGTGGCTTATGGTTGTGTAGATATACATGATTTTAAGGTTTCTATGGACAAAGATCGTTCGAAATGGCGATCTCCACCATTTGTAGCGCCGTCTGCGCCGCGCAGGCCAACTTTCTGGAATCCAGACAACATTTGGCATAGTCGATTGAGCCGACTGAAATCTTGACTGAGTTGACTGGATTCTAGACGAGCATTTTTTCTCAAGATTTTGTTTTAGCATTTTTATAATTTTTTTCTTCAATTAAATTTTTGATTAATGTCCTTTTTGTTTAATTTTTTTAAAATATGTTTTAATATATTTCTTTAATTTTTATTTTGTTCCCTTTTTAAATTTAAAATGTATAATTTTTAATTATTCATTTTTTTTTCAATTTATTTATTTAATGATATAGTTATGTTTTTTTTTTATCATTTCTTTTTTAAAATTTAAATTTACCTATTTATTTTAAATTCTTATAATACTAATTATAGTTTAATGAATGTTTTTTTTTGTTTTTTTTCCCTTTTTTTAAAATTAATTATTTTTTCTTTGTTAATTATTTTTGTTTAATTTTTTTTTATTTTCATTTTCTTTATTCTACTATTTGTTAATTCTTGCATATAGCAATTAAGATTTGATTAGTTTCATTTTCTAATATTATGTTTTATTTCATTATCTCTTGCACAAAGTTCTAACAATTGAAAATTTTCAAAATGTAATACTTTAGTGACGTTGTGATAAGACAGATCACAGGCAAAGTTACGTCAAAATGTTGCTTTTCCAACTTTACGACCATATTGGAGTTGCTCAATGATGAGCACGCAAGCATGCTACGCCATTCTTGCCTATGGCCATTGTATCCATTGATAGACATGCAATTTTTTGGGTAGCTCCTTAACGCATTACTATGTCAGATGCTTAAGCCAGTTGACGATGACGCACTCCATTTCGATCTTAGGGAGTAAGTTAGCTAGATTCTCTTTATTTGAGTTTTTCCTCATCACTGGACTAAAGTGTAGGACGAAAAAGCAAGGAGGGCTCTTATTCCAAGAAACAAGAAGCTGTTGAACAAATATTTTCTTGGACAAACTACAATAACTCCGCATAGTTAGGAGGTGCATTTATGGTATGTGACCGGATGTTGGTCAAATTGAAGCTAAGCTTGGTGGTTTTCTTTGAGAGCACACTAAGGCATCATCATAAAAAGACGTCGATTGACACTTTTTATTTGGAATTTGTTGATGATATTGACGTCTTCAACAATTATCCATAGGGCAAAAATATTATGAGGATGTTCTATGCGTCTTCAAGAGTGGGCATTCGATGCAGGGGGATAAGCCTAAACGTAGGTACAATGCATATGGCTTGTTCTTGGCATTGAAGGTAAATGTTTTACATAATGAATGTTATATTTTTTTAATTAAATTTATGTATAATAATTGTAAGTGTTGCAGATATGGGTATCCGAGACGTCCCCATCTTGGCTAGCTGGTATACGAGAATGGCGTAGACATGCTGCCCTTGGATGCATCATTGGCGAGCACAAGATAAGTCACTTGCCAAACAATTATCAGCTACTCTCAACGATCTTGAGGTGAGTATTATACATTTACGATTAATGTTGTGTGTCCTTTTAAAATCTCAATACATGATCATTAAATTATTGAAATGTCAATATGTCAGCTGTCAACTTGAAATTCTCACTAAGTTAGCATTGTTTCTATGGAGAATGAGGGTTGGAGTTATGTGCATGAACTATCTATTTCGCCTGCTTAAGACGAACAAATGCATGAGCTCGTCCTAAATCGAGATAGGTTATGTTAATTGAATATAATTTGTTGATTACCATTTTGGGTTGTAATATTTTAATTAAGTCATTCATTTTTAGTGTTCTTATTCGTGTAGAAGCAACACCCATTAGATCAACCATCATCTCAGTCGAAGAGATCACCTTCACCGAGGAAATCACCTCCATCGGTAAGATCACATTTTCCTACATCCAGACACATCCTCCATGGACCTCCTGTAGTATTCATAGTACTTTCACCAATGATTTGTGTCATACGTCTGATTGCATTTATTAGGGAGGAGATAGGGGAGCTACGACGAGAGATGAGAGGTGAAGTAGCAGAGTTATACATGATGTCAAAACGCTACAAGCCGATTTATGAAACCTTCATACTGAGTTTGTAGCGCTATAGAGCGACTTAACAGGAAAGCAAGTGGATAACGGAGGGGCAGCGGTGCTAGTGCCGGAGGAATTGGCGATTCTCAGGACGAAAAGGGTGGTAGAGGTACTTGAGGAGAGGGGTCGCATAGGGTTGATGGTTTGTCGTAACCATCGAATACCGCATTTGAGTCATTTTTGGCATCTATAGAGGGGAGGTCTTAATAAAGAAAGGTGTGGCCCCGATGGTGACAAAACTACTGACCATCGAGGTGGCAGAGGATGTGATGGAAGGGGTATCAGATGAGGAGAGGACGCCCGACACGATGATGATGTCATTTTTTGCGTTGGAGGGGACGTTGGTGGTGATAAAAGGTAAGAAGCATATTATTAACGTTTCAAAACTGGTGGTTGACAAGAACCAAGGTTGTGTCACAGTACATCATTTCTCCCTTCACAACTAAGGTGAAGAGAAGGAAGTTCGTGGGTGGGACGTTGTCCAATCTCTTCCGTGAGGTTAGTGATAGTAAAAAAAACCCGACCAACCTAGCCCATCGGGCCCCACCCAAAACGGGGTGAAAAAACCCGCCCTGACTGGTTGGCCAGGTGGGGCGAGGATCGCCGCCCCGTCTTGGGTCACATGGCGGGGTTGTCCTGCCCCATGAAGAATAAACAAATAATTATCTACAAATTTAAAAAATTAGTTAATTGTCACTGCGTAGAAGCATTCCGCTGGTCAAATTTTGGCCGTTTCATTGGTCAGCTATCTAACAAATTTCGAGCATCATTTTCATCTTCATTCTCGTCTTCACCGGCTTCACAAAGGGTGCAACAAGTTTTGACTTTTGTTTCAAGCTGAAGGCAACTTTTCCACTTGAAGGAGCTTGGGTTATTTTGAGAGAACCATTGGCCTTAAATTCCAAGTTTGTTTTACTAATGACAGTCTTCGGAATGAAAATTACAGAACTATTGGAGCCTGACTTAGATTTCTCAGATATATCACTCTTCTTTTCATTTCCTTTTTTCCTCTTGAAGCTGTTTGAACCTCTCCAAGAATGACCCATCATTAACAAATATGCTAGAACATGTTGCCTTCTCCATTACTGGAAGGCAAAGTATCTTCAATGTTTTCAAGGACCTGCTGCTTGACAAGCAACCCCCAAACGATTTAGACGTGAAAGAATTCAATATGATCATTCTGACTATGAATCAGCAGTATGCTCATTCTTTCAATTCAACAAAGTACCAAGTCTTAAAATCATCATAACAATAGTGTCCCTAGATGGTTTCAGAAGAATATATTTGACTTCACCATGGTATTAAAATTTTTTTAACCAGGTAGTGCTTGTTAGGTCGACTAGTAAAGACTCGCATAAATTTTATTTTCTATTATCCTCCTCTTTATACTCGTTTTTTCTTGTTTTAGAAAGAGGGCCAAAATAAAGAAATCAATAGTACATGAAACTCATATCTAACATTTGATGCTCAGCGACCAATATGTGACAATATCTTAGAGCTTATTTGTATAATTAATCCAAAATATTGAAATCAGACTAGAGGGCAACTGAACTAGAAATTTAAAAAAAAAAACACGGGGCAGCCCCGTGCCCGATGAGGCAGGGCTGGGCGGGGTGGGGATGCTCGCCCTACTAAGCTCGGGTAAGAATGTGGTTTTTCTATATTTCACTAACTTATAAATGCTTTTTGTAATATTTTTTTCCTTTTTTTAGAGATAGCTACACGATCGGGAGAAAATCATACTGAACACTAGAAAGTGTTTTGAAAATGTAACGATGAAGTCAGCTGACTCGTTGAAGATTTAAGTCTATTTTCGTTATTATTTATTATGTTTACATAATTGGTTGTTGATTTAATTAAACAACTCTTTCTTTTTTATAGTGTTTCTTATTGTAGCATATCGACATAGCTATGGAGTTGTTGCGCGATCGGGCTCGAAGACACCTGATATCATTTAGCATTACTGGTCGAGTCATTTTGAGCACTGGGTTTGCACTTGCCGTTGACATTAAGTATAGTCCACACATATTATAGGGAATGGGCACATGGTGCTTGAGTACATGCTCGAGTAGGTCATAGGGTTGGAGTCGAGCGGTGGAAAATCGTGTACGGATTGTATGCATATGTACATTCCATTGATCGCGAACATACTTCTTTGTAATTGAGATCGTATTCTCTGATTCTAGTGTATATGTATATGAATCCAAACATAGAAGTCTGATACAAGATCAACTAGAATAAATACTAAAACCGATGGATGTGATCGTTCTCATTATGGTTAGAGAGGTTATGATTTGAGTGTATAACAGACTAGTTGTTTGCGAGATAAGATGACAATGAGACAAGTGGAATCGTAAGTATTATAAAAAAAAATTTAATTTGAAGACTTAGTTTTTAGTTATATGTTATCGAACAAACATATTATTATTTACTTACAGTGACGATTATGTCATATTCGCAATCAAGTATATAGGATTTTTGAGTATTGGACTGAAGGTTGATACAATCAACCAATCTTGGATAGATAGGTGAATGTTGAAGCTAGCTTGCAATTTATATGAATGCAATTGTGATCCTTGTGATATTGTGTGTTATTTTATGAAAAAATGTAAATGTTGTTTATTTAATTATGACTTGTGTTTTAATGCAATAATTGTATATGTAATTCTGAGAATATTTCATTGTATGATTGCAAGTTTACTTGAATGTGAAATGGCAGGATAGAAAGTACATGGAACTAATTGTAATTTTCAAATAATTTATTCGAAATATAAGACGATGATCGAAGATCAAATAGACCCAATAGGAAGCAATTGCAAGTTTAAAAATCGAAAGATTACTCGAAAGTGAAATGGTGGGAAAAGGGCCCAGTCGGTCGGCTCGGCTCTAAACAAGTCATCCGGACCGACTTTATGGGTGAATTTTGATCTTTGAACACCATTTTATGTTCTAAATTGCATCCAATTAAATCTATTTGATCTTTCGTGCAATTTCTAAACTTCTAGTTTGCATCTAATTGAGCTTATATCTTCGTTTCAAATTCGAAATGAAATATTACAAAGTTGCAATTAAGTAATTGAAATATTTAACGACGACAACTCAATTACGCAACAAACAAATTACAATAAATATTATAGAGATTACACATCTGTCAAATTGTTATGCAAAGAAATCTAATATGTACAAAATTGACGAGTATTTTTAGTTTCGTTGCACCTGCTGAACTTACGAGGTCTAGAGAATTCTCCTATAAATGGTATTCTAGACGTATATATACATCTAGGAGTGCGTGATTTAACTTCGGGTGGCAACAAATTATTAAATGGGAGAATGTCGTTGGAAACTTCCCACTCGATTACATTTGGTAAATGAAATATAGTTTCGGCATACATTGATATCGAATAATTAGACATGTAATAAAAATAGCATAAGGTGTGTAGTGGAAATCCTCTATTCATAAACACTGCGACTACATGCTCACATGGAAAAGGAAAACTCTCCAATTGAAAATTTTTACACGTGCACATGTTATCATTCAAGTCAACAATGTATTCGATATTACATCCACATCTCACGAAAAAGCAAAACTGATATGGGGTTCCACACATACCTTTCTCACCACCTCTAGAGTCTTGAAAAGTTTATATTCCTAAGTCAGGGATAGCACACTTATGCAAGTCTGCGATTCCTCATGTCGGTCATGAAATCGCTATTGTAGCTTGTTTTGAATTTGCTCAATCATTGCGAAAATTAGTAACTCTCGATCTTTTTTGAATAATGCATTAAGCAATTATACATTATTCGACATCATCATGTTGTATCGATATCTGAAAAATGTGAATGTACTCAATGTTCGATCCCCATCTATGTTAGATAATCACTTTCATCGTGTGATTTATTTTCTATTTCGACCATGAACTTATCAAACTCTTCAAAATTGTAAGCCTCTGCAGCTCTCCTAAACAATGCAACAATGTCACCTCCCCGATACTTAGTCTTCAGATGACCCCATATATGTTATTTGCAATAACAATGATGTGTCTCAAGAAAAACTTCAAAGATACCATCTATTATTGACTGCCCAGATCAGTTACAAATGCAAAGTTCTTGACATCCCAACCATTTCCATCATATTTGTGAAGAACCAACACATCGCTAGATCATTCTCGCCATCGACTATGCCGAATGCAAGAGGGTAAATTTGGATATTGGTTTGTTGACATGTAGCAATAATAAATTTACATTCGTATCTACCTTTAAGTGTTGTACCGTCAACAGAAATAGAGGCGCATCGCGTTTCAAAATCTCGGAATACATTGTCCAAGAACCATGAAGAAACACCTGGACCGATTCTCATCGTCCGTCTCAATAAAAATGTGAATCATGATTAGATATCCCCATGTTATAGCAACACTTAGCAAATTTAGTATAACTCTCCTCGGTTGAACTCATTAAATCCTCCAGCGTGCATTCTTTGACCTTCCAGACCTTCTGGTAGTTCATGACCACCCGTGCTCTCAACGAACGTTGTTAATGACGTCTGAAGGTCTGTAGATCATCTGCAGATTCTGAAATTTATGCATTATCTGTCGACCAATAAATCATGCTTAAGTTTTCTTGTAATCATTGCTTGCAAATGTCATAGCAACTGTCGTCAACACAGATAATTGTGTACGTTGATTGAAATGAAATCCGATGCACAATTGATTTAAACGCAAAGTTGTGTTTCAACTTTGATTTCATTTTAATGCAATTCGGGAACTTTTTTTAAACTCAAAGTTGTGTTTCAACTTTGTTTCATTTTAAGTTCACTTTGATTTCTTCACTTTAAACTTAAAGCTGTGTTTCAATGCAATTCGGTGCATGGTTCCTACAAATATTTCTTCGTTTCCAACAGTTGATTGAAATACAAATTTTCATCATTGGGAACCACATGCAAACAATTAGCATGCACTTGTTCCAGCCTGTGAGATCCCAGCCAACTCATGACTCTGTCAGGATAAAGCAATCAAATCCTCATTTATAAATTCATTTTCATTCTCGTTGTTTTGAACTATCAATGGAATTTTGTGCGTAACAGTGAAATTATGATGAAGAACAATTGTATCGGAAATAACCACATCAACATCATGAGCTATCTCCCCCGTGTCCCAAAACTCATTCACATTACGATCCACTCCATCGAAATTTTCGTGTTCACTCTCGAGTACATTATTCCTCACTAAAGTTAGGCAAATAGGAGTCGTGCGACTTTAATTCAATTCAATTAGAAGCTTCATCAGAGGTAACTTTTATTGGTAGAATTGAAATGAATGTATGCCCATTGAATATAAATTCTAATTCCATGTAGTATTGAGAGCGATCGACGTGAATTTGTTCTGTAAATTATGGTACATTTCTACTTATGACGTACTCGATTTTATTACAATTTCAATAGCACCACATCTTTCATTCATTTCAAATTCACCAAGATAATACACATGCAAATGAATTTTTTTTCCTCCTTTTTTCTTAAAAAATTATAAATGTGTTTAAAAAATGTAAAAAATTATCTAATTATATCGAAATAAGATTTAACGATTAAAACAATATATTAATTTAACGAAAACGAAATTAAATATACGTAAATATAATTACCGATTCGAAGTGATGGCTATAAACAATATTTTTCTTGTTGAACGTTTGATAAATTTATGAGATTTTAAGATTGAAACGGACGAAAAACGAAAAGAGTTTTTATTTGTGTTTGAGTAAACGGATAAAGAAAATAACTTGATTTTGAAATTTTAAGTGAGATGTGAATTTTACGTTGTAATTGTATAACATACTTAAGGGATATTTGTCTTTTAATTATTAAAATGCTTATTGTGATGAATGACAAAAAAACAATTGACTTATGTTGAAAAAGATAATGTTGACATGGCATGTTTTAAAAGTACCCCGGAGACTCATTATGAGTGTGGGCAATGAGAACGAAGTCTTTTCTTAGAGGGGACTAAAGTTTTGAATTGTGTTACTTTAGCCCTCAAATATTTTTTTTTAAAGTGTAGATGATCACGGAATTTGTTAAGTTGTTATTTTTTAAGTCACTCTTGAGTCTTAACGTATTTGTGTCTCAAAAGATTGGTCGATACGATAATGGTCTTGGTAAGATAGCAAAAATATAGGTACAACAGATTGGTCGATACGATGATGGAGCAAGCAATATTGATTCTCGAGCGTATTGAAAATTGAAGAAAATGAGAGTCGCCACGAGGAAGATACAAAGAAAATGATCCGTAAAAATTGAACTTTCATGAGTCAAAAAATGCTTTGGAATTTTCTGAGGCTCGCTCTAAGTGTGGATGATGAGAACGAAGTCTTTTCTCAGCGAGGACTAAACTTTCGAATTGTGTTACTTACTTTAGTGCTCAAATATTTTTTTAAGCAAATTACTTTACTTGTACATAAAATGGTACACAAGGAATTAAATAAAATGATGTGGAGAAAAAATTGAGTGAAAAAGTTAATTATATTTTAAATTGGCAATTGATAGAGTGACACGTGACAGTAAGTAATCTTTCATGTAAACATTCATGTACATGTACCAAGACCATTTTTAAACATAGGTGGTCACATAATTTGTTAAGTTGTTATTTTTAAGTCACTCTTGATGTATTCGTGTCTCATGGCGATTTTTAGTAAGGAAATGGTCTTGGTGCGGTGGCAAAAATACAGGCACCCATATTGGTCGATATGATGACGGAGAAGCCATATTGGTTCTCAAGTGTATAGAAAATGAAAGGAAATGAGTCGTCACTAGAAGATAGAGAAACAATGGTTCATAAAAATTGAATTGCTACAAGTCAAAAAATGCTTTGAAATTTTTCGGAATAGGGATGGTAAAAAAAAATCAATCAAACCTGATACTCGCGAGCCCCACTCCGAACGAGGCGAGGATTACCCGCTTAATCGGGTATTCAGGCTCGGGACGGGGTAGGAGACTTCGCCCTGGGACGGGTACGGATAACAAGTGCTCCACCCCGTCTTGCCCTGCCCTGTTTAATTTTTATTTTTTTAAAAAAAATCGATACTTTAATTACAAAACTCCACGAAATTTCATTAATTCTAATAAAAGATGACAACTAAAATTATCTAAGAAATATGACAAATAACAAAAATCTTAATTTACCAAATATATTTGAATAATTTAAATTTCAAAATTTTTTTAAAAAAAAGTTAATAAATATATTATTGTCTCATTAAAATGAATGTTGACAATAAAATAAATTATCAAAAATTAAAATTAATTAATTAATTAATTAAACGGGTCGTGCCCTCACCCGTCTTAAATCGGTAACGGGGCAATTATGGGCAGGGGAGGTTGTCCCGACCCAACTCATTGACATTCCTATTTCGGAGGCTCACTATGAGCGTAGGCAATGTGAATGAAGTCTTTTCTTTTGTTAGTGGGGACTAAACTTTTGAATTGTGCTACTTAAATTTTTTTATGCATAGATGGTCACGGGATTTTTAAGTTGTTATAGTTGAGACATGCCATAAAGTGGTTCCTGACCAAGTTTTGAAAAGTACCATTGAGGGATCAACCCCAAATACCTTCTTTCATAGTTTACCTTCTCATGGGTAATGGAATAACCAATGAAGGATAAGTGCACAAACAATGCTATATGTATAAGGGAGTTTTACAGAAAATGTACAAAATTTCACTTGGTTGATTTTCATTGGGTGTTAAAAGAAACGCTATTATATAGGTGCTGTCATCTCAACATCTGTAAAATCCCCTGTACATTTTCCCCGTACAACTGTGAAAATCATAATTATAAGTGACCCTCCCCCTCCCCCTCCCCCATCAAATTTTCTCACACAATTGACCATTCATTGCAGAACGTAAAACTTCCCCATCACACTACTAATATTATCAGCAAAACATCAACACACAGTGCCACTTCAGACAAATATCATCAACTAGAAGTTTAGAACTCCTAAAATCGCATATTACTTCACATGAAAACTATACATCTTTATTAAAATTTAAAAATTGTAATAAGAATAGATTTAGAATGAAATACATATATAAACTTCATGTGAATAGTGTTTAAATGAATGCATTTAATAAGGACAATGTTGGAATTAATGTGAAGTGTTCAAATTTTAATAAGGATAGATTAGCGACTCCCATCAATTAATTTGTTATCTTAAATTCTACATTCAAGATTGACAATTAAGATGATAAATCATTTAAAATCATCTAAATGTCACATAGCTGCTTATGAATAAATTCTGATTATAAATAACATTATTTTTAATTGGTTGACTTTTTTACTGACAATCTTTGACGAAATTGCTGCTTGTGACAAAAATTGAAGAATGGGAACCATTTTGTCAAAAAATAAAAAAAAAATAAAAAAAATCTGAATGACAACTCAAATACTCATTTACAATGTTCTATGTTTGGATTTTGAGTGACATAAAAATGATATTTTATATATTTAAGATGACATAACTTATATATTCAATCTAGATAGAAGTATTATTCTTTACTTATGACACCTTTCAAATTTCCAATTTAGCCTCCATTTGGCAAATTTATAAATGGCAATAGTATTGTTCCACAAACTGTATGAAAAATAATGAGAGATATTTATGAATGTATGATTGAAATTAATGTTCAATTTTGACTATATAAATTATTTATAAATTGATCGTCGAATAGAGGCTTAATTAGTTGGATCATGCTACATGCACCGAGTTTTTTTTAAGTGAATCGTTTACCTACTACTCACAATGAGGATGTGAACCACATTGTCGGAATTTTCAAATATATGCGAGCCCGCACATTATGTGAAAGGGGGTAATTCACTATGTACAAATAGATTAACCCTAATTCATTTGTCCAGGAACCGCATCCTCTAAAATGGTTGGTTAAAGCTTAATGAATAGGTAAACATTATAATTTATATTATTAGGAATGATTAATTTTGGCAATCCACATCCTTGAAGGAGAAAGACTAATTAAACCTACCAATTAAAATGACAGGTCTAAATAGCTGCTAATAGTGGACCTAAGCGTGTTCATCATATTTTAATTCTAGTTGTCGTCTTGTGGTCAAATTTGTAAAAACCAATATATATTTTCATTTATTCTTGAAAAAAAATCCCGAGTTTGGAGAAAATTTGGGTGCCGCTGTTTACATCTACAATGATTATATATTCATCTTACTCTATATCTATCCTTATTAAATTATTAATTTTCTTAAAAAAATATTATTTTCATCCACGTTAAATTTCAATATTGTCATTATTACATTTATTCATTTAAATACTATAGATCCACACAAATATTATATATTCATCCCACTTAAAATGCATGCATAATACAATTTCAAAGTTATAAAAAAAAAATTATTATATTCATCCGAACTTTAATCTAAAGTAACTGAGATGGCTACATTTTTCGTGTAATGGGGGGAGCAAGACTCCCGTCTTCAGAATAAAAAACATAATCTTTACTTTTTTTCAAATTTTTCTTTGTGTATTGCTATTTCTTCATATATTTTCTCAAAAATCCTTCTATTGTTGTTTTGATTTCAGTTGAAGATGATAGTTTATGATTATTAGGATTTACAATTTTAGTTGAAAATGATATTTTATGATTTTAGTTGAAGTTGATATTTTATGATTATTAAAGTTTTAGTTAAACACAAATTCTAAAAGAATATAAAAATGTTCAAAAGAATTTAATGAAAACAAATATTAGTGGATCCACGATCGACAAAAAAATTTTAACACAAAGAAATTTTTATTTTTAACAAGTGGGCTTGGGCTGACCTAAATCCGCCAGCGAAAAGGTATTTGTTTTGAAAAAATATTTGATCAAAAAGTAGGGAACATATATGAGAAAATATAAAAAATATGTTGATACTTTTGTTTTTATTTGAAAATTGTGTTGTTAAAAACGTGTTAGGAAAAATCAATCTTCAAAAAAATAAAAATATCAAACAAGAGCTAATGTTTTGGCTCAAAACGTTAATTGTATATTAAAAAGGAAATGTGGATCTGTACAAGAGAAATGTAGCATTTAGTTTTTACGATGACAAACAATATAAAGATAATGTATGAACTATTATTATCATAACATAATGAATGTCGGGAATTCAGTGTATGTGAACTTATAGGTGGGCTATAGGTTTATTTATTACTCGAGATCAAGGACGGACCGAGACCATTTTTCTTGTGGGGTCAAAAATGAGAAT
>CAIGRL010053040.1:0-18301 GCA_903798325.1 Fraxinus xanthoxyloides
CGGCTCCATATAATTTTAGATGTGCCCAATACAGGCTATCTCAAAATTGGGTCGTGCTGGCATGATCAACACCTCTATTGCAGACTGAGTACAGTCTATTGAACCTCACTAAAGGCAGTGTTTAGATAGTGCTTACAAAAATACTGATACGTAACATTGAACTTTATTTTGTCAGAAACCCATAAAACAGGTTTTTTTTTTTTTTTCCCATCTCAACAAGAAAATATCACATTATTTGTGAATTTAAGTGAATTTTCAAGGATAGCGTGGACTTGTGTAAGTTTAGAAAATGCTATGAATTAATAAGGGT
The DNA here is from genome assembly GCA_903798325.1 of Fraxinus xanthoxyloides. NCBI lineage: Eukaryota > Viridiplantae > Streptophyta > Magnoliopsida > Lamiales > Oleaceae > Fraxinus > Fraxinus xanthoxyloides. The sequence goes on from CAIGRL010053040.1 coordinate 311, forward strand.
AACTGTGGAGTTCCTGCAGATTGGACAGTTGCTTTGCCTCTTATCTATACATTCAACATGGAAACAATGTTCACATTCGTGCATGAGTTTTACTATTTCCTTGGGGCCATAATCTGCCAAGCATATTGCGCAAGTGATTCCATTAGGCCCATGGGATGCGCTGGCTCTCACCTAAAGTTACTTTTTTGTAGGACTCAATCATGGATTCGTTGAGACCTGCTGCAACTTTGGTCGATAAATCCACCTCAGCAGAAGTCGGGACTGTATCTCGGTCCCTATGGTTTTCTCGTCTCGTCATACTTATGCAACAGGTTAAGCAGATTATCAGTGCAGATACAATGAGTACCTATGCGAGGAAGGACACGGTGATGATCCTGAAAACTGACTGATGATTTGCTGCACCTGCATGTGCAAGGTAATACATATTACATCTACTTGATTGAAATTTTCCAATGACAAGTTGATTTTGCGTGCGAAGTTTTCGACTAGTCTTTCATTAACTAGCTGAAAATGGTGTCGACTGGATCCCCCTATGGATTTTGGTGCTTATCGAGTATAGAACAAATATTCTTATGATGTTCATGATTAATTGGATTGATCGGGGCGCGTCACCCCATCTTCCATGAATGACTGTCCTATTCTATTTGAACTAAAGAATCCAACCCGGAAACTGTCTCTATCCCAGAAACCATTCTTATATCATTATTAAGTTGACATTTCTTTGTCAAATGTGTTTATTTGTTATAATGCCACTGTTGGTAGAATATTATTTCCATTATTCTGTTTGACCCAATCATCAATCACAAAAGGTCCTTCAGCCTCCTAAATACAGTTATTTCCAATTGATAATCGCGGCTTGGATTAATCAAGGATAGCATGGACTTGTGTAAGTTTAGGAAATATCCTTACCTGTTGGATTATTGAAACTTGAGACGTTCCATGTCAACTCGAGGTTAAGGGGAAGCCCGAATTCGTATTGAGATGAAACTGGGACTGGCAATGTGAGAATTTCCGTGCACGTGTACAGTCTCATCACTTCAGATCGGTACTGCGTTGCTAATATTCTCGTAGTTGAGTTGCTGAGGTGATCAAATAGCAGCAGTCAAACTGGTAAAACGGTTTCCTGATTTCTAGGACAGCTGAGGAAAGTGCAATTTTGATAAGAAACAGCCGTAGAAGGAAAAGACGAAAGATTCAAACTTAAAAGCCGTATTGGGAAGCAATTATTCGGATCGCTGAGTTGTATTTGTCCTATGTAGTAGTAAATATATCGAACGTAAAGCTGACCGGAATAAGGGAGATCAAGAACTGTTGTACCCTCATAGTTACAGCTGAGATTGAATCCAGGACTTGCAATTTCAAGACTGTTGGCTTTTTAACCAGAATGGGAAATGTATAGAGAAGCTGCTGTTGGCTCAATAGGAAGATGGACTATTATTCCCAGCTGCATATTTGATTGAAAAGAGTAGAAACAGAAAGAAGATGATTTGAATGCCCATTTATCTCAAAGTCCCAGAAAAATAATCTATTGGTGTTTTATATTTTGCAAAGTCAACAGTTTGGGGGCAGGATTCAAGCCAAACAAAAATAAATAATGAAGTACGCACTGTTTCTGATAAATTTGAGGTTGACTACATGAATTTTTTTTTTTTTTGGCCTATTTATTCGACCTTGTTGCCAAATCCAGTAGAAACTAGATTTTAGCAATCACAACGGACAATATTAACTTTGGTCTCCCCATCATTTTCCTTCTGAAATTTTTGTCACTCTTGTGAACGCAAGCCTTTTTACGTCTCAGCAAAATATATCCCAATCACATAGAGCATTTAGTGTCTCAGGTTGGCCTATCAAAATTGTTAGTGTTGAACTGAGTAACATGCTTTTTACTTCAATATCCGAGTGTGCGGTAATAACATTTCTCACCAATTATATTTGTGAAGTAACCAGGCTTTCAGTAAACATGCATGATTTCAAAGACTAACAGAGAAGTTCCACAGAATGAGATAAAACAATTTCAGAATAACACTGCATCTTTTCGAGTGCCGTTGCTCATCAGCTATATCATATTATAATTGTAACGTTGGTTGGTTTCTTGAACATAAAGACCTGCTTTTATTGCCAATACTAGCATGAATAAATCGATGTGTTTATGCGTGTGAAATACACAGAATCTACTTGGGGGTAACAAAGTTAGACCAAGCTTCGTTTGAAGATACCACTTATACACTAATTGTATGTACGTACGTATGTGAGTGTGTGTGTGTGTGTGTGATAGAGACTACAGTAGCTGCTGAGATACTCGAATTGCAACAACTTCACCATCCTTTCCAGTCTTCATAGCGTGGATTTTAACGTTAAGACCTGCTCCCAACAAATAAAAAGAGAAATAGTTAAACATAAAAGGTAAATAATAAAAAAAATAGTTATTTTACGATGAAATTGTCGAATAGGTCTATTAGTAGGTGTCAATTCAGCAGAATTTAGCATCAATGATGTAAATGGAAACTAGAGAAATCAAATGTGCAAAGTTTAAGCAAGCATTTAACTGGAATGTGTGAATTAGAAGCTGTACGCCGAGAGAGAGAGAGAGAGAGCGCGTACGTGGCTGGCTGAATATATACTCAAGTTTTTGCGATACATTCAGTTCATTGTTAGATCTACTCAAAAAATATAAAATAAAACCTTGATCATTGGCAATTTAAACAGGCAGTGTTAGTTTTTTATCTCCTCCTCCTCCTTGCCTCTCAGAGATCGGTCAACTTTTATGAACTAGAGTCTGTTTAGGTCTATGAAAAATATTTCCCAACCACCTAAATTCATCATTTCCTTCATATATCATAAATCGAAACCACCTCTACTTGTTGGCCAATTCAGTACGGCCACACATCCATCTTAACGTCCGTATTTTTACTAGCTTAAGTTTATGGATATTTCATCTTTTAATGGCTCAACTCATAAGCCTTAATTACCGCAAGCACAATTCATTTAATTGAATGAGCAGTCAGAATAAATTCTGTTAGCTCACTGATAATACTGGTTAGATTATAGAACAAGGTACAGTAAACAAATTTATACGTCCAGGAAATTTTTACCTTCATTCTCGTGTAGATTGGTATTCACTGCTACTGCATGGAGGGTTTTCAGAGCTTTTGGTTGCCAGTCCGTCGGTTCCCCCACCCACATCTTAAGACAAAAGATATCTGAAAATCTAGTCAAAATTAATCCACATTTTACCTTAAGGTAATAAAAACTCATTCCAAATGCTTCAACAAGATGAAAGATTACAAAAACATACAGTATAAGAATGCAGACATCGCATAATGGATATAACTTTAAAATTGATCTTTTATTGCACATGTCTAGCAACCTGATAGATTATTTATTTTTAACAGCATGTGTTGAACGTAAAATTTAAATAAATAAATAATAATTTAAGCTTTCAGATTATGACAATCAAATATCTTTTGTTAGATATTTTATAAGAAAATGTATCCAGCCTCCATGTGATGTGCTGATGACAAAAGCACAAGTAATTATATGAAGAGACTCAAAGTCACTAATCCATTGAGGATTATATCATCAGCTCAGAAAGTAAGAAGAGTACCAGAGGTAGATTGATCCTTGAGATGCTTCAAGTCAAAAATTCCAGCAGAAGCTCCATCAGCCTGCTTACTGATGTCATGAGAGGCTAACAACTCGTACTCCCAGCTCCCATCTTTGTATCCCTCACTTAGGAAGACTTCAATATGCCTTGCATCCAAGGTCTGCATTGTTCCTGCATGAAGAATCACACTATCATATTCCCAGGTCCTAGTACTGAGCCAGGACACATCCTTTTCACCCTTGTAAGAGGATGGCTAGAGAAACTGATTATTGTTGGACATTCGTGCATGTGAAAGGAAAAGAAAACTAACTTATTATATACTGTTAACCTGGCTGAAAATGAGCATTGGATGTCCTCTTACTCCAGAATTCGTGAAGTGATGCATAACCTTAAGTAATTCGTATTCCTAAATTTTTTTGGGATTTTTGGTGGGGAATAATCGTGAGGTCTCAGAATGCATGAAGAGTTAAACTAACTAGCTACACCCCAAAAAGGGAACAAGAGATTCACTGAACAGAATTTAGATTTTTCATGGATGCTCTTATTTACATGGTGCGTTAGTTGGGTTTATCCTTTAGAATGTATTAAGGAAGAAAAAGAAAAAGAAACTAAAATATTCTTCATTAAACCCTCGAATCCTTCCTGGTACTCCATTACAAAACATGCATACATGGTTTTTGGTTACTCTTAATCACCCAGGATCATATGCAACAGAGATCAATGTAATAACAAGGACAAAAAATCCTGTTAAAAATATTCGAGCAGAAGCCTTGTGTTGAACTCACCATCACAAGTTTTGAGGTCACATACAGGGCATCGAACGAGCTGCAAGTCTGAAAACAGGTTCACATTTTAGTCCGTTTCATGTGATTCTAACTTGTGAAACATTTCAAATGCTACAAAAGGAATTATCTTAGAAATGAGATGAATATTGAATTACCTGCAATCCAGATTCCAACTTTGATGTTTTTCAACACATAACAGCCATTCAGCTCCAACATGTTCTGTGTTGTCTCTTCTTTTGAAATTTTCAATGGAGCAATCAGAGTCTCAGTCAGGAGTGCATCCCTTGAGTCAAAAAAGAATGCACCAATTCGCATCCAATCTGTTGATTCAGTAGAACAAAGAGAATCGTGAGTCTAAACATGCATCATAGAGGCACGTTGTACAGAATGTGTTCAAACACAGAACAGTAGACGACTGAAGCTGAACACACGATGTAATTCTCCTAACTAAATGTATGCTGGGATAATTGATACTATCAGAAATTTCTGATATTTTCCAAAGTCGAGTTCAGGAGAAGGATAACAGTCAACAAAATGGCATGTTAGCAAAGATCTTATTTGTACGTTGCTATTTTCAGCAAAACTTGTAGGTAGATGAATATGGTAACGAAGTATAGAAATCATATCAAATTTCCTTTGCAAATAACATCAGAATACTGCCAGCAGTACTATCCAAATGCCAATAGGATATGGAGCTGGTTACGGCCTAATAATTTGGAATTTAATGGTTCAAATTTTAGTAACCCTACAGAAAGATTAAGTTGAAGTTTGAGGGCACTCAACTTAGAATTAAACTAATCCTGCATTGAAGTTTCCGCATATTACCTCATAATTATAAATTTTCATTCAAGTCTTAAATCAATTTCACTTTAAAGAAATCTGACAGTTTGCAGGAAAAGAAAAAACTTGAAGAATGAGCATTCACCAATATGCTTCTCCTGCTGACGAAACATGTACGAGTGGCTTCCATCTGCAAAGAAATACTAATAACTCTTATCAGAAAATGAAATAGTGTTATTTTTGCACTGAAATAGTGTTATTTTTGCACAAGTGGAATATCAAATTTATTAAGCACAAGAAAAGTAATAAGGAAGCTGAAATTTACCAAAAGCTGTGGCATATAATTTGATCCATTTGAAGGAGACTGTACCAGGATCAGGGACCTGAAGATCTCGCAAACAAACATATTTCCACACGCCATCGTCCATTGCGATACGATTGAACCATGTGCAAGTTGCTGCTAGCATCACCAGAGATCTACCATCCAAAAACTTAGCAATCTCTGTCCACATATCCTCTTCATACCTTTTTGCATTAAAAATAAACGGAAACACATGGAAAATGCAATCAAATTTAATGGCTTGTTGTACTATGACATTAAGCTGAGCATAGAAGTAAAATCTCTATCTAAGCATCATTCATAACCATAACTTCTATCTCAAGTAGTGTTCCGATTCAGCACCAGAAATTTGGTATTCACTGCTATAGATATATCATGGTGATATTGGGAAAAATATATAGAACTAAGATATGATGCTTAATATCAAGGCCTCAGTTAAAGCAAAATTCAGTAAACGCTAACTAGATTACCTGAAATGAAAAATAAATTCAGATTCTGTGTCAATACAACAAGAAGAAGTAAGCCACAACAGGCTTATTGCAGTAGCCCTCCTCTTCTAACCCATTCTGCTGAGATCTACTTGATAACATGAACCTTTTCTGGTCCACATGAAATACGTCCCAACCACAATAGTTGTTATTCCTTTAATCTACCCTCAAAAGTGTCACCTCCACTTCTTGGCAAACATTCTCGTTTTTCATATTATCCATTAGCAATCCATCTTAATAACCTTATAGCCACTAAATTCATCTTATGAACATTTTTTGCCCTTTAATTCCCAATACAATAAAGCATAGCAAGTCTAACAGTTGTTGACCTATAGCGACCTTTCCATCACACAAAATACATGCCATGCTTCGTGCTCTAATCCTATGCATTTTAACCTTTTTCCAATTCCTCCTTTCTTGATAATCCAATCTAAATGCCTAAAGAAACTACCAAATAGAATCAATCTTTTAGTGGTTGAGAACAGCTACACTTTCAAGACGACTACTCCAAGAATCTGAAAATCATTGTAATCTAGCACTGAGTTAATTAATTTTTAAAATATTGAATGAGTTATCTTGTGTGCAATTAAAAAATTGGATTCAAATCTGAAGCTAAAGCCAAAGGAACAATAGCTGACTGTGATATCTTGACAACTTCATTCACTGGAAAATATCTAAGTGATGCACCAAACCATTGAGCAACTCAAATTAATTGAGGCGAATTACATGCTCAAACCAGAAAATACCAAAAACTAATCTGACTGGCTTCGGAATTCATAACACTGAAAGAAATATCCTATTGATTCAAAAAGTCAGCGAGATTCACATATACTTATCCTTGTATTGAATATTTAAATATTTCAATCTAGTGGAAAAGCTCGGATGAAGCATTCAGCAGAATTAACAATAGCAGCAAGTTGAACAATAATTTGTAACATAGATCCGCATCAGAAAAGGTTACTCTGTTTAAAATTCAAAGCAAATATCAATTGAAGTCCAAAATCGTGTTATATTCAGCTAAAAGAATTGACGCATCCTGGATTAAAACGCAAATTATAAGAATCATAGACAGTCACACAGATTTACATATTTACATCGACGTATTAACACAAACATACTGATTTGAATCAAATGAAAGAAAATTTAAATTTATATCTTTCTAATCATTGTAGTTTGAACTGAAACAGGAATGAACTGCCGTGATCGGAAAAAACCTTCAAAATTAGGCTTCGTTTTAAATGACAAATGATCTGTTGATATCAATTTTATCAACACATGAAAATCAAATGTACAAACACGCACTTTTTTAAATATAAATACAGAATATGCAAGTATAGTAAATATACATACCAGCTGAAACGGGAGAGAGGAGTGAGGTAGGAACATTGCGGAGAGACACAAGAACGAATTGATCTCATTCTTCGCATTTGTTTCCCCATTATTTCTCCTACGATTTCTTCACTCTCTCTGGATTTGAAATGTGTGTTTTTCAACTGTTTTAGTGTGTGTAGTATGTGAAGAAGCTATTGATCGAACTCCAGAGGACTATTTATAGGCGCGGGAAGGTCAGGAATTCAAATTGTGTAAAGTTGTCACAGGGTTTCTATTGAGCGATTCGCGGGTTAAACTGCACATATAGTCTTCAACTTTAGATCTCCTTACATTCCAGTCCTCAATCTTTATTTGTTACAATTAAGTTCTTAACTTTCCCTTTTCAATTAAAAATCATCCTTACTCACAGTTTCCGTTTATAAAAGGTTAAGTTAATTGAAACAAATATACCCTTGCATTTAAATAAAAACGTACAAAAATATCATTATGCTCACCTATGCCATTTTTAAAGTATGAATGATTGCTTAAGTGATGATTAAGATGTAATTAGAACTATCAATAGTTTTGATCTAATGCCCGCAATGAGCATGGATTATAATGTTCGCCGTGAGTGTGGCAACATTTTGTATTGCCACGTGGACCAAATGTTGTCACGTCCATTGTGGGTATTATAACATATGTTCACCGTGGACATTAGAGACGTGTTCGGTAGATATTAAAATCGAATTAAAATTAAAAAATTAACTGTTATTGTTGACTTTTAATAAACAAGTGGGACCTAATAACGGTTATATTTTCAATTTTAATTGAATTTTAAGCGCGACCGAACACGTCCTAGATCATTTCTGGTATCAAATAGTTGATATACGATATTGTACTTTTATTCTAATGTAAAATAATAATAATAATAATAAAGTAAAACTTTTAACTATAAGTGAACATTGATTCAAATGAACAATTTTCTCAACTTTGAATAGCAATGTTATTTTCTTCGTGAGAATGTAGAATTATAAGAATTTCGTTTGTTATATTCGGGGTATAGGTTAGTACTATAAAATTTTGTAAGATTCAAACATTATGAAGGTTAATTGAAGCTAAATTTTATCAAAAGTAATAAATTTTGCTATCACTGGTTCGCTCAAGTGCAACTAAATAAACAACTGATGTTGAGTTACATTATATTTTGAAAAGTAGTTGACCCAATGTGATTATACATGTGAATAATGAATCAAGACGATCGACATTGTAAAACTTCTCCAAACCTGACTCAATTTCTTACACTTTCGAAAATCATAAATATACACATCAATTTCTTCCTTAGTCGTACATTTGTGTGTGCAAGAATACCAACATTTTACTCCTTCGAAGGTGGTCGAGTTGGTGGAGTAGGTGAAAGCGGAGATCGAAGGTCATGAATTCAAATCTCCTACCAACACTTCCTCAATCGTGTATGTCTACCCGGCTTGCCTAGTGCGGTTTATCTCTCCTGTATGGTTTGCGAGCTACTGCACATGGAGTGAGGTTTACCCAATGCGCACTCACGAATAGCGACTACAGCTTCCCACATAAAAACAAAAAAAAAAAAAATACCAACATTTTTTTACATTGTCCGCTTATGTACAAGTTTATATAAGCTGCAGAGTTGCTTGTCAACTTGATGTTCTCACGGACTCCTTGCATACAATTTTTTGTGGGAAATTGTAGAAATCTCATCTTTTTAGAGTCTTCGGATACTAAAAATATGTTCCTATCCACTTTTCTCATCAACTGCAAAAACCCATTTGCTCTTATCCGTCTTCTTCACGATCAGACCCTTTCGCTCTGCTAGAGTATGACTTCCTCTGCTTCGAACTCTCTTCTCAACCATTGTAATCTCCATACCTTTACCTATATTACGCTTCATAGACCGTGCTTTAACCATAGTTATGACTCCTTTCAAATGTCCTTCCACCCCTTTTCTCCCATCCACCAAGTTTTCGAGCAATCTTCCTTAGTCATCATCTTTACAATTTACTATTAGGGAGGAGAAATCAATGTTCTAAATTCGACCATTTCATTTAGGCATAAGTCTTGAATTACCTTTTGCGATTTGTCTAGAGTTCTTGGTTAGGGAAGAATGCATACGAGCTTTCCGAGCAGCTACTGCTGCCAACGCAATTGTCCATGAAGAGGCCTCGGAAGTGACTTCTACAATTAGTTTCGAATTCATGCCTGCTGCTAAGGCTGAGATGAATTCATTACTTTCAAGTTTTCGTGTTTCTTCGTTGCATTTGCTACACTGCAAGGGCTAATAAATGAATTAGAACGTAGAAATCAAACTCATGCCAAGTTCATAAAAGAACTGCATAGGAAATCTAGTATTCATAGGCAATTAGACCGAACATTCACTTGCAATTGCTTTCAACAATGGGTTCGACTAGAATTGAAGGTATCAATGCCTAAAACGTATCCATTTATATATTGTTGCACCAATACGATGACTATTTTTGAATTCAATATCATTCAGTTTTGAGATTTATAAGCACATTGGATACTCTCTCCTTATATGTTAATTTTATTGACAATTTTCTAACCAGAGTTCAAAGTAGACACTGGAACTCTAACAAGGGACGGGACAATTTGTGACAAAAAACAACTATTTTTTGTATATTACAAATTCCTTAAGAGTCACCCAACTAAGACAAAAAGGTTCTAAAGTACAATGAACATCGATAGTTTTTGTGTAAGGTTACCTTTTATATATTTTGTTACACTTCTTTCTTAAAATTAAACTTTTGAAATAGACATTGATGTAAAAACATGGTAATGGTAGTGGAACTTATATTCCCATTGCTTTGTTAGTTTGTCGAATTTCTTAATTTGAAAACTTAAAGTCATACCATGAGTTGAACCGAATTATAATTAGCTTGCATATATTCCTATTTTGAAGTGAATCCACATATAAATGGTTTATAAATTTAGAGGTTGTTTGGTAGAGATTAAAATCGGATTAAAATTGAAAAATTAATCGTTATTGTTGACTTTTATTAGACGGGTGGATCCATTAACAACTATATTTTCAATTTTAATTGAATCTTAAATCGTACCAAACAGACCCTTACTAAAGTAAAATATAAATTTTAAACACACATTCATAAAATTGAAAAAAAGGGAGCTGGAACTTTTAGACGCTTGAAAAGACTCCGGCAAGTGAAACTAGGGACTAAATATTTTCATTCCATTCAAAAGAGAAGTAAATGTGAATACTTGTATGATTAATCTTGAACTTAAGTTTTGAACATATTATATATTAGAAACTGTTTATACTAAATTTTGTTCATAATTGGCTCGTGTTGTGAAAGTGCAGTATCATTAAAAGAATGGACTTCACAGGAGCAGAAACAAATGAAGAATTCACAAAACTTTGGTAGATAGAATTATAAAGCTGAGCGAGTACAAAATTCCGCAAACAATTTCTAGTGCAGAAAGAATATTGAGTTGCATCCAAGAATTAAAGCTCGATATGAGGAAAGAATGGAAGATAAGGAAAGGGGAGGAGAAAAGACTCTCTCTCTCTCTCTTTTCTTTTTTTTTTTTTATTTCGACCAAGCAACTGAATCGATCTCTGATTGAGCAGCTCTGTACAGCTCCAATCTCTTTGCAAGAGAAACACGACGCTGCATGATTGTTGGATCCTCGTCCAATAGCGTACCCAACTGTCTTCCCTGTAAAGCCGTGAATTTATACATTATAAAACTCCAATATATATATATATGTGGACATGTTCGTGTTTATGTACATCTCTTAGTGCGTGCATGTGTTCCTACCCCGTGGGGTGGCTGCAGAATTATATAATGGAATTATTACCTCTTTTTTGCCCAATTCAGTGAAGAAGTGATCGAGTAAGCTGCGTTTTGCCTCTCGGACTTGACAATAAACGATAGACTTTGGAATTGAGTTCCTCAGACTTCCACAAACCATGTTGACGTAAGACAAAACAGTCGATCCTGCTCAAGAGGCAAGAGGCTCATTTAAGAAATTACAACACTTAAAGATCTAAAATTGCAAGAAAAAAATGCTAATATAAACTTACCGATTCGTCGAAGATATGAATCATTGTATCGATCAAAAATTGAATGGGTTGGATTTCCGCCCTTCTCAACATCTTGAGGAAGCTTCCTAAAGAAATCTATAGTTAAGTAACTATATTCCATTTCTACTAGCTGTATTGTTGCTCTCTTGCTTTCATCCCTCATCCTGTCTAATGATTCAACAGCTGCGTTTCCAACCTCTACTCTGAGAGAGGGATACTGCTTCAGCTCCTGCTCACAATAAGGAAGACAAATATTAATTTAACTAACTTCTTGTGAAATGTTTGAGCATTTTAGAAGTCAACATTTTTTAAGATTTTTAGTTCAAAAACACATTTCTTTGTAAGTTGATAGTCTTTAACTTACTTTCAATAAAAGTACTACCGATTTAATTAAAGTCGGCCAAACATGCTCTATATCTTGAAACTTTAAATGGAATAAGATAATTTTTCCTATTTCCATCCAGTTCCTCTTTTCTTTATAATTTTTGGAAGGCAAAGGGAAAGGTAGGGGACGTATGCAGATATTGAGCATGTACTATCAGATACAAGAATAAAGTGGACCAATTCTAAGGACTGAACAATAATTTTCAAGTCGTAACAGAATTCAGAAATCCTGAGGCTTGTGATATCCAAGACACTTTTCCATCAAAATATATTATGAATTCAATCGACAACGCTTAGTAGACAAAAAAGAAAAGAAAACAAGAAAAGGGTTTACCGAAGTCTCCCTAATTGACTTGTTAACCAGTTCCTTCAGTATCCCATGAACCTAAAAAAGAAGAAAAATTAGTTGATCTGCAGGCATATTCAGCAACTTATCTGTTCCGCCAATAAAAATTGTGATCCACACCACTTTTCAAATAGTGTAAAAAAGCATCGTCTAGATCTACATGACAACCATCATGAACTTGTCAACTTATATGCTATTGTCTGATATAGTGATAAAAAATTCATTATATTTGTCTATCGAGTTTTCCATATTTCATGGTACTTATAGGCAAAGAATATTCAGTCTCACTGACAGAAAGGGGGCTGTAAGATGTGAAAAAGGATTAATATTCCATATCCCAGAAAATATCCACATTGAAAACATTTACCTTTTCTATTTCTTGGAAATCAACAGGCTTTTACATTCCTCATGAATCAATGAATTTATAAATATAATTTATAGTCCAGAGTAATGAAAATACATAATTACATACCGCATCAACAGCAGCCTCAGCAGGACCTTTAATAGTAATCAAGGCAGTTTCAATGAGACGCCGGTAACCTTGCTCGGGAGCTATAAGATGAGGCTGATATCCATCGGCCTCAGTTATTAATTTCCGCACATTTTCCATTGCAAGATGCTTGTCAAACTGCAACCGCTTTAATGCAGCAGGTAGTTGGTTATCGAAGACATTATATATCTTATCACCACCTGGTCGACTGCAGAATTACACGGTAATCAAATGAGGATTAGAATGAACTATAACATGAAAATATGAATTACAATGTCATTAAACACTAGAAAGACAGTGATACCAAAATTCCCTAACACATACCTTCCATCAAGATGTTCTTTAAAAATTCCATCAAATACACGGCAGATTTCCATTATCATGTACAACTTCCCCTGCATCGATAATTTGGGGCGAAAGATTAAAATGATTCATGCAGTGAGGACGACTGAGGAGCAAACATTAGAACATATTTAACTTCAAAACAAGCATACAGGAAAAACACATGAAAGCGTAAAAAGAATCAAGCAAGTAGCCTGAGCAGCAACATATGATACAAAAACAAACTCCTTGAATGACCATAAGCACATTCTGAGATGGCAGTAAATGGAAAGGCGTACTTACTCCAGCATCTGTAGCAATGGGCTTTCCCAGACGACTCAACTCAGATTCTAGTTCGATAATAGTTTTGATAATAAGTGACTGAAGGCCTGGAATTCGAGATTTGATGACAGTTTCCAAATGCTATAACATAAAGCAGGAGTCAGAAACATCAAAAAATAACTGTCATTAGTAACTTAAATGTGAGAAAATAATAATGATATTTGTTCATCATTAGTGGTGAAGATCACCAATCTAGGTGGTAAAGTGCCCCCTGATACGCTGTCGAATGCATTAAAATGCATCACAACTCCATTAGACAATGAATTAGGAGTCCCATTGTCACCTAGACTGGTGATGAATAACATTACTCGTGAGAATATGACCAGCAACAAATAAATCAATCAACAAAGACTGATGCAATTCATAATTCTACATTTATACAACACCAATAAATGTTGACCCATCAAACAAAGCTTTGGATGGCAACTAGATAAAGCATTTTTTTTAACAGTAAAAAATTATGAGACAGCTTGAAGCAGTGATAAACTCTGCATTCTTGGCTGACAATAGAAGGAAAAATTCAAAAGTAAAGCGAAAATGTCAAATCGGACACGTTTCCTAAGATCAGATAAGCCAACTTAAAAAGAAAAAAATCAAGAAAAGCAGAAAATATAAGCTTCATAAGCTTCTCATTGAAGCATAATTAAAAAGAGAACTATTAATGAAAAATAATTGCTTACTTTGGATAGAACTTTCCCAAGATGCTCAGAACCCATTCTGTGAGCAAGATGTTTATATTCTGGTGTCTGAGCAAAATACTCCCGCTCTCGACGTCTAGCAGCAATCATGTCAACATTTTTATTAATATCTTGTTGAGAGCGATTAACAACACCTATCCAAGGGAACTGCAGCTTATATGCTCTTCCTTCCAAGATCTGCGAATCCCAAATACAAGTCAGGAACTATACCCTTCCATACTTGTTAAAAAAAGACCCATATCACTAGATAACACAAAAATCCAAGACCAACTTAATCAAATAATCATTGCCAAAACAGATAAACAAACCAGAAATGGTGAAAACTAAAATGTAGCCAAGAGCATGTTTGCCTAAGATCTAAAAAAAGTAAAAATACTTTTTCTTGAACAACTTTATGCATTCTGAATTTGCAATCTAGATCAGATGTTGCAGATACTGAGATATCGCACTAATTTACAAACAGCTGCACGAAGACGCATCATCCAGTTTGTTTTATCTAATGGGAAGTTCAGGTAAAAAGGATTCTAAAATACTTAGTATAATCAATCATCAGACTGAAAACTTTTCCCTTTTTCCCCCTCCCAATCAGTATGATCATATTAGAAATCAACATGGGTCAACTTACATCTACAGCATCAGTACCCTTGTCCATGAGATCGATCTTAGTTAAAACTCCAAAAGTTCTCTCTCCTGTAAAAGAGACCATGAAAAGGTGAAAAATAAAACAATAAAGGTGAGCAAAACTAATCACCGTTATGTGGATTAAAATGGTAACAGAAATCTTAAGTGTACAACTTATTGTTCTTATACCTGAACAATTACATTGGGCACTATTATTTTTGGTCAATGCCACAGTTTACTGAATTCTTTCCACAAGTCATAATGAAATGAATTTGCATTAGCATCATACAAAGAGGGGCATACCCCTTTTACACACAAAAATAAATATATATAAATATATAGATAAGAGTATTTCCATTTACTCGCAAAAAGACTCCTTAATAATCCGTAACATCAGAACTGGACCCTGCAGTGTTTCAACAGCATAAAGAAGGGAAAAAAGGAAGACATTGAGCAAAAGAAGACAAACCAAAGATGTGTCCACAAAACCAACACTTTTCCAGATAGAAATTCTTGTGAAATGCAGAAGGATCTAGCTCATAGCCACACACCTACCTACTCAAATCCAAGTACTATTCTCTCATTAATGGAAAAACGTGTGCAAAAAAAAAAAAAAGTCAAACTAGAAAAACAAGCTTTCAAAATCCAGAAAATCACATTTAGTTGTCCACATTCCTAAACTGTAACACTCACAATGTTTTGAACTTGGTAACAGAATAGTAGGGAATAGCGTACAGATCTAGATGTATGTACAAATATTTCATATGATTTAGATTGTATGGTGAAGATATTGCAGGCAGAGCTTTGTTCTACATGAACAAACATCCATGTCAGAATATTTCCCTTTCCCCATCTATTCTGAAAGACAGCCCCACCTTCTCTTAGGTAAACAGAACTAAAAGACAGGACCATATTAAACACATAATACACACTCGGTCTCACACTCTAACATACATACTCATTGTTTTCCAGTGGTATTACTAGCGTCTTACCTTTAGGGTCTACTTCACGAGAAATCTTGATTGCATCTGACGTTGCAAGATCTTGGTTGGCAGGGGATATAGCCAAAATAATACTGTTTGGCTGCAGTGAGTTATTTGAACAAGAAAATATTTGTTAGCCATACTCGCCCAGTAACAAATTAATTTTAACAAGAATCTTTTCGTTTTTAACCTGTCAAACAAGAGCTTTCCATTGGAACAGAGGAAGTATTTTTTATTGAAATACAAAATAAAATTTTTCCAGAATGCTTTCACAATTTAAAAGCAAATACCGAAAGCAATTTCAAAGAAACCTCTAAGATTGTAAAATACCTTCTCAATATAAGAGCGAACCATGTTATCAATGTCCTGCACAATGCTTTCGGGTTGGCCCTCTACAATAAGCCAGTAGATTATCAACCAGGTTATATTGTATATTAAATTGTCCAAAGGAAACAGATATAGGTACCCAAACTTAAATGCAATAAACCAGGGGGCGATAAACTCACCAACAGCCACTTTCGTAAGTCCAGGAAGATCAATCAATGTCAAATTCACAACTGTAATTAAATATGCAAATCACTTATGAGAAGTATGAAGAGGGGCATTCAGGGAAAATTCATTTTCACTCATTCAGGAGCTAAGACTGCAAACACGTACTAGAAATTAGAGGCTGCTTATCTGAAGGCATAACTTCATAATTAAAAATATATAGGACAATAAAGGCCACCAATTTCAACTTTTAGATAAAAATAAAGCTACAAATGACAACCGGCTAACCATATTAGCACGAATTGTGCATCACAGAAGGACCAGTCAAAGTTCTAGTAAATAGCAATGAAGAAATCAAATATTCCAGCATATAAACTCTTGCCCAGAAATTCACTATCTTAATTCATCTTTTACCCACCTTTACCCTCAACTTCAACATCCTAACTCCCAAGTAATCTATGTTCCTTGTGTGGAAGGGTTTCTTTCTTGTTTGTTTCCCTCTCCCTTTTCTCCCTTCTCTTGCAGCAGGGTTCAGAGGGGACAGTTTGTTCACTGCAACTAAAATATTAGCTTTCGCTATCTCCGTAATTTATTTTCTACAATTGTTGCTCAGCTTCAAACAATATCAAAGAAATTACTAAATCTCAAATTTATTTGACAACATAAACATGCTAAGTCATTCATTGAAATTAGTATACTTCACTATGCATATAAAATTAGATTTGCAGCAATTACATATGACTAATTAACCTTCATATCTCACCATTAGGGGAGTGAATACTGAGATAAATTGGAACAGTTGAAATTGCTTTTGAACGGCCAGTCTCTCGATCAGTCTCATCTGAAATCTCTTTTCTCACAGCAGCTGCACGAAATAAACTAAAGATTTGGTATTCAAAATACACCAAGAAAGCGTGAAATGTAATTTCAGAAAGATTTAAACAATTGGGTGACCAATAATATTAATAACTTGGATAAAGAAAGATCAACTATGATACACTGTTTCAGAGTAGTAAAAATCTAAATGTACATATGGTGTAACATCAAATTAAAGTAGCAGTTAAAAATTAGTCAAATGTTGTCATGGTTGGGTACAAGTCCAGTCAATCTAAATATTAAGCCCCTGTTTGAAGCCTTTGAGAGGAAAAATGCATTTTTGAATAGTGATTTTTGGAAATTGTGTTGTTAAAAATTAAGAAAAAGTTTTCGATTTACTAATAATATTATTTTATTGAAAAATGTGTGGTTGACAATGAATTTTCAAAAAAAAGGGGCTCAAACAGCCCCTAAGTAATGACTTACCAAAGTCAGTGAACCTTTTTCTTGGAAGATGTCCAAACTCTGCATATTCTCTACCTTCATCAATCCGATGAAGCTGTAGGACAAGAGGACGTCGGGTAACAATGCCTGAGATCATATGTGAAGATCAATTTGATTATTTATAGGCATACACATGTCATGAAGAATGACAGTGACACTTTCATTAGAGTATAATCACAAAACGCGTGTTGATATAGCAGCAAAAGAATAGAAAGCATTAATTACCAGATCCACGAGGTAAAAAGTCCTTTCCCACAATGCTCTCGAGCACTGAAGACTTTCCAGAACTCTACAAAGCGTTAAGCATTGGGATTAGTTACCACAAAATGCTAATGACTAAGGAAACTATACGACAAAATACATCTTATGAAGAAAAAATAATATAATTAATGGAAAAAACACATCACGCAATAAAAAATTAATGGAGAAAACACATCCTGTAATAAGCAATACTACTAATCCAGACTACACTTTTGCATTAGCCCAGCATCAAATGTGGGGTACAAAATCATATAGCTACACCAGAAGGTCATAAATCATCCATTTGATATAACGAAATAAAAAGTGATAAAGACAAGATTTAAATGAATACATGT
>CAIGRL010053049.1:0-20737 GCA_903798325.1 Fraxinus xanthoxyloides
AAGTTATGCCATCATTGCACTTTGTACAATTTTTATTTATGCACCCTTTTTTTTTTTGCTCTCCATATTTTTGTATTTCCATTTCCATCTCTACCAAGAAGTCCACCAAAAATTGATTTTCTATTCTGATAACTTCGTTGATTATGTGGTTCTTCTTCATCAATTCTAAGCAATGATTTTTGTTGAAAGGTTTCTCAAATGGGATATAAATATTAAATATTTATTGCTTGTCCTCCACCCTCAATATTAGCCCTTCCTTCTCCATGTTAATTAGAATTAGACCCGTTATTAAGAATGGCCAACCCAATATAATTGGAATGTCTCGATCTTCAGTATGTCCAGCACAATGAAGTTCACCGAAAATACTAGATTTCCTACTTTTATGAGACATCCTAAAATTTTCCACGTGACTTTGAAATTGTTTTATCAGTTAGCTGTAGCTTTATTGATCTTGATTTGATTTCACCTAATCCTAGTTTCCTATAAATAGAATATGACATTAGATTTATACTAGCACTCATGTCATACAATGCATTAATAGCATAAGAATTTCCAATTGAAATAAGTAAATTAAAATTCCCTGGATCTTTCAACTTGGGAGACAATTTGCACTCTTGCACTACTTTCGTCCGTTAGTGTTACAATTTTAAACTCCGAAATCTTTCTTTTCTCTGTCAACATCTCTTTCAAAATTTGGCGTAACTTGAAATTTGTAATATCGCATCAATCAACGGAATATTGATCTGGAGCTTCTTGAGAACATCAAGATATTTTTCAAATTTAGTGTTTTGTTTGTTCTCCTTGAGCCTCTGAGGAAAAGGAATTGGAGGCACGTAAGCTTTGACTAGACTTGGTGTCCTGGTCGTGGATGCTTCTGTATTTCTTCATTCTCAATTGAGGTGGGTGCAGATTTGTCCTCCATTATAGTTTCATCACACATCTTCCTGGCCATCCTTTCTTTCTAGTCAGTTCGCGGTAATATCTGGTAATTGTACCCCACTCCTTGTAGTTATAGAATAAATATTTTTGTCCATCGACTTCTTTCGAAGTCTTTAGGGGAATGGAAGTGGAGGTACATATGCTTTGATTTTTACAGGAGTGCTGGGTGGATCATTTTCTACTACTCTTATTGCCATTACTTGCTTTTTAGAATTTATCATTGTATTGCTTGGCAATGATCCCCATGGATGTTCTGTGTTGAGCTATCTGACAATCTATGTCTCCAACTACTTGATAGATACTTGTCGATTTTGAAAATTAGTATCAATTTGTTGGAATATTTGGTCTGTTTTCTGCACATATTGATAAAATATCTCTCCCAAACTTGGTTTGT
Organism: Fraxinus xanthoxyloides; assembly: GCA_903798325.1. Classification (NCBI taxonomy): domain Eukaryota; kingdom Viridiplantae; phylum Streptophyta; class Magnoliopsida; order Lamiales; family Oleaceae; genus Fraxinus; species Fraxinus xanthoxyloides. The sequence goes on from CAIGRL010053049.1 coordinate 1,334, forward strand.
TCTCCTACTGGGCATTATTTGGACTGTTCTCTTGTTAATTAATTGATCATCTAAAATTCGGGTGTTATTTCCATCCTGGGTTGTATGTTTGCGAATATGGGTTAAAATTGCGGGGCCCATTTTGAATGAAGTTGACTTGTTTCTCGGGTAAACCCATAGACATACAATTTTCTATCAGATTGTTAGCTCCACAGTTTTCACATGATGGGCAACCCGTCACTACAAGTTCCCCTCTTATTTGTGTCACCAATAACTCTACCTGCTTTGTCAAAGCTATTATCTGCGCATTCGTAGATGTTGTGCTTTCTAATTTATACATTCCAGATGCTCTCGGTGGTACCATTCTTTATGATGAAAACATTAAATGTTTAGTGGCAATTAACTCAAATAAATACAAGGTTTGTTGTACTGATTTTCCTATAATTGATCCACCAGTAGAGGAATCCACGTGAGATTTTGACAGTGTTAAGAGCTAGTGTAAAAGTACTGCACTTGATTATCTATTGTGATTCCATGATTTGGACACTTTCACATCAACTCTTTGAATCTGTTCCATGTATCGTGATAGATCTCTTCATCTTTCTGTTGGAAAGTTTGAATTTTCAATCTGATTTTAGCTACTTTTGCCGGAGGGAAGAATTTGTTGCAAAATTTTTCGATTAGTTCTTCCCATTTAGTAATGCTTCCATGAGATTCGGCTTCTATTCACTCCAATGCAGCATCTCTTAGTGTATATGGAAATAATCGCAACTTAGTAGCATCTTCATTAACGCCGGAGCATTGAGGTTCTGACAATTTCTTAGAAATCTGGAAATATGCGTGTTCGAATTTTCATGAGGTAGCTCGTGAAATTAGAGAGTATTGCTCATCAAATCGATCCACTAGTCTTTATGTGAAAATTATTTACCCCGAAATTTGGATATACAATACTGGAATGCACAAGCGCGGTTATTGGCCTTAAGAACATTGAAAATGGTAAGTCTCCTCGTTTATTTCCCCTTGCTCCTGTTGTTAATTAGGTAGTGTCGCTACTCTTGTGGCCACTTGTCCAATTGACTGAATAGAAATAGGAATATTTTGATCGTTCGTCATTTGATATTGCTATTTTGTTTGTGTTCCTTGCGTGTTCATTTGAAATTATATTCTATTTCCGAGTCAAACGGTTCAAGATTGTCACTTTGGGTACGGAGCATACAACGGACTTTTTTTAATAAAATAAAAAATCAAATATCAATTAAAAATAAAATAAACTAAGATTAAAAGTAAAGATTCCCGTGCAACGACGCCAAAAACTTATTGTATTTTTTATATTTCAAGTGTACGATATCGTAACAAACAGTACAGTGGACTTTTGAGTCCAGATATTGTTTCCACAAGGACTGTACTTTAGGACTTAATCTAATTTTTCTAACTCATATTTGACAAACACAAGAAAATAATTATGATGGTTGTGATTATTTTTCTAACTGCTTTTAACTAATTTAAAATATAAAAAGATTGCACTCAAAGAATAATTGAAGATTCAAATATGTAATGAATATTAAGGTATAACAATTTTATCTATTGATCGCCTTAATTCTTAACTCAAGATTCATAACCTAATGTAGTATTCAATCGATTTTTTCTTAATGGGCTGGGGTCGAAGAAAAACCTCTATGTCCCCTACTTTCATGAATATCTCTTACAAATATGTGTTTAGAGGATGGTACTAACAAAATCTTTGTGGAAAAGGGTGAAGTCAGTTGGCATCTCACTTCTCTTTTCTGTTATCAGGTGTGAGTTTCTTATCTATCTTTATGTCTTTAGGATGTCCTGAATGATCTAGATCAACCTTTACTTCCTAGGTTGCCTCCTCTGCTCCAATGTGCTTTTTTTCCAGGCTTAAGAATTCATGACAGGTCATAGGCCCATCTTCATGGACTGACCACCAAAAATGTGTTTTTTTTACCTCAGTTCAGAAAGGATAGCCTAAGAGTTGTATCATCTGATATTTTTTCCACCTTTTATTGAATCTATTGAGGTAACTCTTCAAAGATTTGTTGGGTGTGGTTCGGGCTCGGCTTGAGTAAAACAGGTCTAAGCTTTTTTCGGCTCGAGCCAAGCAGAACAAAAGCTTGGCCAAAAAATGAGGCTTAGCTCGAGCCTTAGCAGGCCGAGCCCGAGCTGAGCCGACTCGATTTTCTTTTTTCGATTTCGTGTCAAGCTGCTGCAACGCAGGGAGCTTGACTAAAACTGTGTAACGCAGGGCAGGTGTTAGCTTACCACATATATATTTTTTTCTTTTTCAGGCTGCCTATAACGTGGGCAGCTATAAACGGGCAGGCTTGTACACGGCCCGACCTTCGACTCGATGGAACTCAGCTACGAACCGGCTCAGCCCGGGCTTTTTCTAGGCTGAGCCTGGTGGTTCGAGCCCATGAACATTTTTGCCATTGCTAGCTTTATATGGTCTTAAACAAGTCCTAGAGCTTGGTATGATAGATTTACTACATATCTCATGCAGCATGGTTTTTCAAGAGGTGGTGCTATTAAAATCTTATTCATTGGACATATTGAGGAAACCATCACCATTGCTTAGATTTATGTCGATGACATCATTTTTGGTTTTCCTATTAATTTTCCTGTTCATGATTTTGTTGAATGCATGAAGCAAGAATTTGAAATGAGTATGGTTGGAGAATTAAATTATCCAGGTCTCCAAGTTAAACAAACTAATAATGGGTTGTACATATCTCAATCGCAGTATGCAAAAAACATTGTTAAGATTTTGGGCTAGACAACAAGAAACACACTAGAAACCCTATGTGCACCAATATCAAGTTATGTCATGATCTTACACGTAAGCGTGTTGATCAGACAATGTACCAGAGTATGATAGGTAGTTTACTTTATCTCACTACTAGTAGACCTGATATAGCCTTTAGTATAGGGAGTTTGTGCGCACTTTCAATCTGATCCCAAGGAATCCCACCTGAGCGCCGTTTAGATATGTAAATGGAACCATTGAATATGAGATCTTGTATTTTCGGGACTCTAATCTTGATCTTACTAGCTATTACGATATCGATTGGGTTGGAAATGCCGATGATAGAAAAAGTACTTCTAGAGGCTTTTTTTATATTGGTGTTAATCTTGTTGCTTGGATGAGTAAGAAACAATTCTATCTCATCGTCCACGGCAGAGACCTAATATATAGCTATAGAAAATTGCTGCACTAAACTCTTTGAATGTAGCAGATGTTGAGTGATTATGGAATTGAGTAGAGTACTATGACTGTGTTCTGTGATAACATTAGTGCCATTAACATTTCCAAAAATCCCGTTCAACACTTTCGAACCAAACATATTGATATACGACATCATTTTATTCGGAAGCTTGTAGACACCCGTGTTGTAACCTTCGAGCATGTCTCTACAGAGAATCTATTAGCTGCCCTATTTACCAAACCATTAGATGAGACATGCTCTAATTAGCCTGCACTTAAGATGAGAAAAATAATAATGAGTTTCGAATATTGAATGTTATAAAATAAAAATTTGCTCAAATTTAAGGGGAGAAAAGAACTTTCCATACAAAATGAGCTTTTCTGTATAGGTTCTATTGTAGTTTAAATGGCTTGACTTTCATAAGTAGGGGAATAAACTTATTGGCAGTAATATTTAATGTGTCATTTGTCACAAAATTAAGGTTTGGAGTCCTACTTCCAAAGTATTAGTGACACTTTACACATATGAGTCATTTATACAATTTATTCTATTCTAACTTGAGTTACGAATGTTGGAAATGTTATTGTTCGTTGCTTATACTTCTGCATGCTAACAACTGCATTTTTAGGTTATTATATGTTAGTCTTGGTCCTTTGTCATTTTGTGAAGGGGGAGTAGTTTATCGTATATGATTCTTTTTTTACTTGACATGATGTATCAAATTTTTTTTGATTAAATGATAATTTCAGTATTGCTAGATTATGTTTTGATATTTTGTAGTATCAATGTTTCGTTTTAGTATGTTGGGTTGCATTGATATTACATTTTATGGAAACTGAAATGATGTGTTACGTGTTATAATTGCTTGGATTAACTGCTTGAATTGATTTTATACTTATTACTGTTTCACATATGTTTTACACTGGGTGGTATTTGAATTGCCAATTTCAGGAAATAGGTTTTGATAAAGGAAAATCAAAATTTAATCAAGACAGTTAGTGTTGGTAATGTCAGTCATTGATTCTGTAATTTGTTTCACTATTAACTTGACTTTAGATTATAGTTTTGTCACATAATGTCAAATGGGGAGCTTGCTAGGTTTTGATAGTTTATAATGTAATTGACAAGTCTGTGAATAAAAGAGACTAAATTGGATAGGTTAAGAAAGTCAAGGAGTAGGTTGTAATTTTCATAATTCAATTGTATAGTTTCTAGGGCTCAAACTTCAAAAGAGAGTAAAAAATGGCGAGGCAATTTCGCTAGATTGCCCCCAGAACTTTACTCGAGCGGCAGAAACAGAAACACTTTTGCTGAGCTTTTGCTCGAGAAATAGGGTTAGTTGAAATTTTTTAATCGTTATTTCAAGACTTTTTATCTGGCTCATTTAATCATAAGCCTATCATATAAATACCAGAACGCCACAGAAATTAAATTCAAAGGTTCAAATATAGAAAGAACTTGAGAGCTTCTTCTTTTCATCTTCCAATTCATTGAGAGACTTCAACTTTCATTGATTTGATTATACTCGACTTAGTTCCAGTTAATCCAAATACCAAGCTTACTGAGGGACACGGAGTTGTTCAAAAATCCATAAGAGATAGACGAATTCACAAAGTCAGGGGTTAAAGAATCCATGAGGGCTTTGATATTGCAGTCTAGGAGTTGGTGTAGGAGGGAGCAATCCAGAAGTCAGATTGCAGCAAGAAGTTGGTGCAAGGGCACTCAATTCAGGAGTGCGTCAAAATCTCAGTCAGAATTTTTTACGAGGCACGCAATCTAAGAAGACTGTATTAACTTCAGTCAGGAGGTCAGAAAGTTTGTATCGTTGTCTTGTCTGGCGGACTGTAAGTTTGATCGTTTATAGTTTATTTTGACTGGCAAAGCGTCTGAATTTTTTACCCAGTTGGGGTTTTTCCATGAATATTTTGCGTGTTTTTTACTGCTTTATTTAGTTTTTTCATATTCTATGGTATTCAAATATAGGGTAATTGGACTATATGCTTAACCATTTACAGATAATTAATTAATGACTTGGTGCTGGTTAATTACATTTTTTAATTCCGCATTTACACCTATTCACCCCCTCTAGGTGTAGTTTGGATCGAATTACGTAATTTCACATATTGCTTTTTTTTTTCATTTGTCCCAATGCGATTGGGTTAGATAAAGGTATAATGTCAATCTTGGAGTGAGAGAAATTAGAATATAACGACGATGTTCCCCAAATGACAATGATAGTTCCTTTATTCAAAGACAAGTCGAGCTGAACTAAATTGGGAGTTTCGCCCTGATATGATGATCTTATTCGGAAATTTAAACTCAACTTAAAACCAACTTTATGAACTATTAAATTGATGGAGGTCAACAAGCAAAATCGTTATTGAAGCATACATGAATAAAAATGTTAAACCTTTTGAAAGTAACATCGCAATCAATAAATAAAAAATACATGGCATGGTGAATAAAGTATGAAAATGTAATAAATTCAATTAAAAGCTCACTAACCATTGATCGAAATGTGTCACAAAGAAGCCCTTTTGACTTCACCAGATATCTAATTAATTCAAGCAAATTGGATATACACTCTTTTCAAAAGTAAATTCCCTATCAACTTTTATTTTCAACAAATTTTATTAGCGTTTAGGGAGAGAAAACCTTGGCTAGGTATGAATTAGTTAATCTCGATTTCGAGTTCAACAATTCAAATACTTTAGGCGAAGCGGATCTCGCGGAGAACTTTGTAAGTGATGGAGATCTCTTAGCTATTTTTGACATTGGGTCTAAATCGGAAGATAATTCGATTCTTAATTCATCATGTGTGTTTCAAATGTGTCCTAATGAGGATTTGTTTACTACATATGAAACTTTTTCCAAATGTGTTGTGGTTGTGAGAAACAATGCACATTGTCAGGTTGCTGGAATTGGTACGGTTAGATTGAAGCTTTTGGATGGAACAATTAGAACACTTGACCACATTCGACATGTTCCGGATTTGTAGAAGAATCTCATCTTGTTGTCTATTCTTGATTCAAAAAGGTTATGAGTTCTTTGGTGGAGTTGGAGCCTTGAAGTTTTGTAAGGGTGCCCAGATTGTTTGGAGGGAAAGAAAGTCTCAATTATACATCTTGTAGGATCGTGCAGAATCTAGAAGAGTCAATCAGCACATGTTCAGTATCGTGGTGGGACATTCAGTTTGGTACAATACATTTAGGAGCTCATAAAGGGTTGGATTTGAAGAATACTGCTTAGTAGAGTTCAAGAGATATGAATAATGTCATTTTGCAACCATCATCTGTGGTACCATTGTATTCAATTGATAATGACGTACCTCGTGGTAAAATGTATGTAGATGCTGATTTTGTTGAGCATTCTTTAAGCGTAGTAGAAGGTGTACAAATAAGGGGTCTTTTTTAAAAGCATTTGAGTTTGATTCTGCTTTGGGGTGTGTTACAACCTATTTTGGTAAATTATAAAATCATTATGATTTTTGAGAATATGAGATAATTTTACAAGAGTAGTGCTTGGATGAAGAGGTGAGGCATTATTTTTTATTAGGGAAATTAATTTTTGGTTATTGTTGAAGAAGTCAGTTCATTCCTTGAATGCAATTCGAGTTCAGGTGAAGATTGTTGAAATTTGGGTGTGACCTAAATTCCTTTGTTGAAGTGTTTGAAGTAATAGAAGAATTCCAATTAAAGTACACGTCAATGAGAATTTAGTTTGGAATACTATTGAAGTCCTATGCCAAGTTAAAGTTTTATTTTGGAAGCCTACTGAGAGTTGTAATTTGTTTTGGTAGTTTTTTGGTAACCTACTTCATCAACAACTCTACTAGGACGATTTTGACATCCCATACATGTTCCTTATAAGTAATAGGCTCTTCTATACAATTTTGTAATGTGAGATTTATGATTACTAGTTTTTATGATCATTGTAATATTTTTCTTTTTTCTCCATTATTCTTGAGGCAATAAAATATCCTAATTCCTCTGCCATATTATTGTCTTCTTCTATTTTTTTTTGTTCTTGATCAGAGCTTTATTACTTTGCCATACAATTTCAATATCTCAATCCGATGATTGGTGCACAACAAGTGGTATCAATCCTAACAGTTTCTAGGAAATTAGACCAATTTATAGTAATTGAAGATGAAATAACTTAATTTGAATTATTAACAAATGGTGAGTGATTAAAACACATTTAATGACAAGCATGGTTAGAGTGATTTTGCGGGGACCATTTTGGTTAGGAGAGCTTCTTCTTAAGATTAATAAGAAATTTATTGATTTGTAGGTTGACAATAATGGTAAAGGGCATATTGGTCATTTAACACAGTGATTAGTACTTAATACGTATACAGACCCTGCTAGCCCCAAACTCCGCCGCCGTATAGGACCTACCATAGGGATACCTATTTGTAAATTTTGCAATTTGGTCCGTCATCTTTTGAATTTATTACAGTCACTTACAGTTACCGAAGTGACGTGATTATTTTTATGCCCACTTGTGGCATCATTGGATACTCTAGAATCAAACATAATTTTATAGGCACGTAGGAATAGATGCCTCGATACATGAGACATTTAGAGTTTTCCAATAAGTTTTCACATAATTTTGAGGTTTGTTTACCAATATTTTTTGGTAATGTATAGATAATTATGCTTCTCAATATTTTATGACCTTTTGTCCCTGAATTTGTTCTTTTTAAACAAATTCCTTATTTTATAAGAATTATGTTATATGTATATAAATATTGTCACATTGATTTACACTCATATGATGTGACAGATTTTAGTAGATTGATCCTAATAATAGATTTTTCAATCAACAGTCAGATTTTTGATACATAGGGATGTGTCAATTAAGGAGTGCACTTTATGTGTACAATTAATTTAATCATTTTTATAAAACTAAATGAATAAGAAAGAAATATAGGAGAAAAATATAATAACTTAATAAACTTGTGTGTATTTTTTTAAGAATAAAAGTTCTATATTTATAGAGAAAATTAGGGCAGCAAATAATACAATAGTCATAATAACTAGGGATGTAGGTGTATAATAATTATTCACAAATATTACTTTATTTACAATACTCTCTATTGAATGATTATTTACATAATAGTTGTCTCATTGATAATCTTGTTTTTGACAAAATTTCGATGAGACAAAAATACCAAATAAATGAAAAAAAAAAGTAAAAATAATTTAAAGTAATGAAACGCTGCCTCTTTAAAACATTGTCAAGAATATCCAATTAGATAAAACTTGAGCGAAGCAATAACAGTACAACTACTCCCTTTTTTAAGAATAAAAGTTCTATATTTATAGAGAAAATTAGGGCAGCAAATGATACAATAGTCATAATAACTAGTGATGTAGGTGTATAATAATTATTCACAAATATTACTTTATTTACAATACTCTCCATTGAATGATTATTTACATAATAGTTGTCTCATTGATAATCTTGTTTTTGACAAAATTTCGATGAGACAAAAATACCAAATAAATGAAAAAAAAAAGTAAAAATAATTTAAAGTAATGAAACGCTGCCTCTTTAAAACATTGTCAAGAATATCCAATTAGATAAAACTTGAGCGAAGCAATAACAGTACAACTACTCCCTCTTTTAAGAATAAANGCAATAACAGTACAACTACTCCCTTTTTTAAGAATAAAAGTTCTATATTTATAGAGAAAATTAGGGCAGCAAATGATACAATAGTCATAATAACTAGTGATGTAGGTGTATAATAATTATTCACAAATATTACTTTATTTACAATACTCTCCATTGAATGATTATTTACATAATAGTTGTCTCATTGATAATCTTGTTTTTGATAAAATTTCGATGAGACAAAAATACCAAATAAATGAAAAAAAAAGTAAAAATAATTTAAAGTAATGAAATGCTGCCCCTTTAAAACATTGTCATGAATATCCAATTAGATAAAACTTGAGCGAAGCAATAACAGTACAACTACTCCCTCTTATACTCAATTAATGAAAATTCTTGTGTCGAATCATCTTTGTTTTATACGTCAATGTTTTCAATATTACAATTCTGATAAAGTATATTCCATGTAGTCTTGTTATAGTCCCAAGCAATATCATCTTCATACAAGATATTTATCTATCTTCGATGACTTTGGTAACATGATGATTCGAAAAACAAATATTGTTGTTCTCTTCAAGAGTCCCTTACATAAAATTATAACATAATCATAAGTTATATTATGGGTAAATGTCCTTTAAATTATGTATACTCATTATAAGAAGATTTTGTCTCGTTAAAACCTTATTACGAAAACTTTTGTTAGAAAAATCCTAATGAAAGAAAAATAGTTCATTATTTCGTTGATTAGGTTATAAAAGCTGACTCATTACAACTTTTACCAAAAAATCCAATAGGTTAGAACTTTGGTCAAATAAAAAAGAGAACGCTATTTACTCTCATTCGTGATAATATCATTTGATTTATATGCTTCAACCATAATAATCCTTCAAAGAAAATATTAATAGTCATGGCATATGAATTGGCTATAATCACATTTCAATTTTCATTTATCGTAGGGATAACAAGATATTGATTTGTGGTCTTTGCAAAATTTATTATTTTAAGAGTCATACATTAAATGTGGTAACTTTATTTTTTCATGTACTTTTTCATAAGTATACACTTTTAGTTGTGCGAACTACATGTCTGAAACTTCACTAGTAAATTCAATTTCACTAGGGTTATGTCATTAGATTCGACCAATTATTTCTTCGATCAATATGCATCAACAAATTTATTTTGATATCTTTAATATTCATAATATGAAGCAGTAAATCAAGTACAAAAATGTTGTCGATAACTTTCTTCCTTTTGATTCCATTTCTTTTCATGTAAAGATATAACTATAGTGGAGAAAATTTTAAAGTTGACATGATGCTAATAACATTCCTTGGATAAATCTGGGAAGCATTCTATTCTCAATAGTAATGGCTTAATAACTAATTGAAGACATTTAACAAACAATAGTATTTAATCATTTACCGCTATCGCAACTAACACTTAATAAATTGTTGATATTAGTCTTACTAGCACTAAAAAACATCGTCTAGATATTGTAATTTGAAAATTAAGATCATAATTTATAATTTGAGTAGTAATTCCACATAACTTTAGGTTGCGATTATCATACAATCATCTAGTAGATGTGTTTTATTTATTAAATACAAATAATATCTAGATGGTCAGCATGGAGGGTAACACAATCCCATATATCACTCAAATTATTTTTTAGGATTATAAGGATTTGATCCCAACGTTAGTTAGTGATGGTCAATGACCAATTTATGATAGAAAACAAGCATTATATGTGAGTTCGCTAGTTTGAAAAATCTTCTGATTCTTTTTAAATATTCATTTAAATCCTCATTTTGCATTACTATTGATCCAGTGATGATCTAATTAGACATGTCAAACAATAAAATATTAGAGTTATTGAACCAGACTCAATACATGTTTATTTCAATTTTACTAATATTAATATATTGTATCAATTAAGAACACTGTTAGAAACTTTGTAGGTTTCTTTTTTATTATAAGGAGAACATATTAATAGCAATAGCAACTTTGTCCTTCCATATAACAATATAATTGATTCTTCTGGAGCTTTAAATAAGATTTATAGTATCACAATTTAATAATATTAACTTTTATCACTACCAAAAGTATATTTTTTTCTCACTAGATTAAGTGTGACATTCTTCTAAAATATTAATACGTAAAAATAGATTCTATTCTAGAGACGAATATTACAATATTCTTCTAGAATATTTATGATTGAGTTGTGTATTTTTTTTTTGTTTTTCAAAGAAATCAACACATTATTCATCTAAATTATTAATGCTATATACAATTATATCATATTTAGTTATGATTCTTTGGGAGTATAAACATAATTAAATATGACTGTAAATCATATGATATTTTTTTTTTTGAAATTTGTGGTACTTGAGGAGCATAATATACATTATTCGAGAATTGAAACTTATACATTTATGCTCTCAGGAGCCATAAATTTTTTTTGTTCTCTTTAAATATTAATGTATATGGTTGTTTTTCAGGACAAAAATATTCTTCTATAACATTGATTTGTGTTATAATATTGTCTTCTTAAAAAATAATAAAACGACATTCTCTTGAAATATTGTAATATCTGAATTCGTGTTATAATATTGTTTTTTTAAATAAGTAAGAATGATTATTAATAATAACCAAATATAATCTAGAAAGCTGATTTAGAATTTATAGTCTTCCAAGAGTACTACTAATACATCATTCTTATAATAGTGAATTTTGGGAGCATGTGTGGTTAAAAAGTATAAAAAAAAATTTGAGTTGATGTGCAAAATATTTTATTGTAAGAATGTATTACTGAAAATAAATTTTAGGAAAAATAAATTTTGAAATATAAATATCAAACACGGACTATATATTCTTTGAGAATATTAAAGACTATAAAGTTGTGCTCTTAAGAAGCAATAATATCATATTATATTATAATACGAAAATACGCTTTTACTGGAACATTAGTTAAATCGAAAGACTTACTCGATTTAAAACTTTACAAATATGACATAATAAAATAAAAAGATTTCTATAGAACAGACTTACTTGCCCCTTGTTTGGACTCTGTTTTAATGAGATTTTGAGAAAAATGCATTTTAGAATAGTAATATTTTTATAGAATGTGTGTTCAAAAGGAAGGAAAAGTTTTGAATTTACGTATAATATTATTTTATTGAATAATATGTGATTGAAAATGAATTTTGAAAAAATATATTCTTGGTTTAATAGAGCTCATACGAGGGCTTGGATTTAAATTCTTTGAAGAACCATAAATAATTGACAAATTTCATATTTTCAAAGATATAAATTTGAAAAATTTCACGGTATTTAAAAAACTTGCTATTGTTTACGTAGCTATTGTCCTTGCATACCAACATTTTGATCACAGTTGCACATGCTGTCCAGATTCACGAATATTTGCAATGTTGATCTTGAATTTTCTCTCTATTTTGGGTGAGCTTTTCATGCGATAACATATTATAAAACTAAAGAAATAAGAAAGAAATATATAAGAGAAGAATAGAATAAGTCATTAGACTTTTATATATTTTATTGAGAGTTAAAGTACTATATTTATTGGGTAGAGTTAGGTTTGTAATGAATGTAATAGTCATAATAATTAGAGTTGAAGGTATATAATGAACATTCACAAGTACTACTCTATTTACAATACATGTATAATTTGATCACAATATATATAGATGCATAACACACTCATTACCGACAAAAGTAAATCCCATCATTTTTGCACGTTTGGCAGCATTACCAATGGTAAAATATTAATCGTCAGTAAAATTTACCAATGCGCCACTAAAAATTGAATGATTATAAGCTACTTAAGCCACAAAAACAAGTAGAGATTTGGTACTTGAGATGTAAAATTGAAAGACCTAAATATAGAGTAAAAAATATAGTCTTGAATCATAAATTATAAAGTTGAAAATGTTGTTCAAACTTAATTACACTTCATAATCTCTAATAATAATTTCACTTAACTAACTGCTGGACCCCTCCTACATTTATACACGTACGCTACTTCCCACATCTACTTGTAGATCTTCAATTGTCAATTAATCTAATCACATATGTTAGAAACACGTACTTGCATTTGATCAAACACTGTTAATGAAAATAAAATTAAAATTTTATCTATTATATTGTTCAGTATGCACAGAACAAATCTGTATATAGATGTTTACGCTTATTCTAACATTTAATTTGTTAAAAATTGACACATGGTAAAGGAAGGATTCCATATTTTATTTCTTGAGATTTCTCGTAAGCCTTAGTTTCTTGTAATTACTAAATGTTACTCTCGAAATCTGGAATAAACTAACACATTTAGTCTCGAGCATTTGACGTTGTAGTCTCAATAGGTTAATTAGTAAGGAGACACATTTCTTTTTGTAGCTTGTTTGTTATGAAGATAGTACCTCCCCTAATTTTTCCTTCACTTGTTCAAATTGTTTTTCTTAAAAATTCCTCCGTGTTTATACTTTTTACACTTGTAGGGGTCCTTCGCGTCCATATCTACTGAGAAAATAGAACTTTAAATACTTATTTGACATATGGTATTACAATCATATTGTATAGCATAATGAACATAATTTTATTTTTCTTTTTCTTTGGACATATTGTTTTTTGCATTAGATCCACTTTATTAATAATTTATTTGGTGAATTCAGTACAGATTGATATACTATATTGCGTGCTAAATATGATTTAGAATTAACAAAAACTATTAGAAAACAATATAATTTGAAGTCCATTATGTGTAAGCTAATTCTCACCATTTTTAGACATGAGTGCATTTTTAAGATACTCTCTAAATTAAAAAAAAGTTCTTTATTTTATAAAATCAACACTTAAAAAATAAGCTCAAGAGACTATGTTTTAGAGAGTCAATATTTAAAAATAAAGTTAAAAAACTCTTTATTTTGAATTTTTGGAATAGAGATTGGGGTTTAACTCTTCACTCTTTATTCTTAATTAACATAATTCAAGACTTTAGTTTTTAAATTATTTAAATTATATTTGAATTGATTGACTATTAACACATAAAAAATTATGTTAAATAAAAGATAAGTAGAAATCTATAAATATTTCTTGAAAAATGCAGAATGAAGAATAAAAATAGATAGCATTGTTGGAGTATATAAGAAATTTTACTCTAAATATAAAAATGACCTTTATCATACGTAAGATGCTCTTTATAATTAGATAGTTTCTTGAAAATGATCCCATATAATTTAACAAGAAACATAACTCATAAAACTGTAAAATATTAAAATAAAGTAATTATAATATTAGTATTTAATAAACTTATTAAAACTTCTCGTGTATAAAATAAATTATTGAACAAAAAAGTAACAAAATTACTAAGCCCTGTTTGACGTCACTAAAAAATCTAATTAAAATTTAAGTCAAATTGAACAATTAATTTTAACAATATATTTCATAGAACTCATTACTTTTCAACAACATATCTCATCAAATTTATCAAAATAGGGGCTAAATATATGCTCAACAAATTAACGCCTGTGATTATTCTACCTGTTCATTTACAAAATTAATTGCCACTATAAAAAGTCAGAGGTCTACGATTTAAAATAGTCATATTTATCATTAGTAGATGTTATTGTCACTTTATGTGGTGTGAGGCACTAATTCATTTTTGGAAAATGCTAAGGCTATGTTTGATAGCCACTTTTTTCCATGGAAAATGGTTGTTTGATAGGAAGTTTTTACTTGGAAAATAAATTCCTCCCCCCCTCCCTCCCCGCACACGTGTACATTTTCACCAATTTTAAGGAAAACATAGGTGGGAAAATGTTTCCATGTTACTTTAGTTTTTTTTTCTTTTTTTTTTTTGGGCAATGGATACAAAATATATCCACAATTGTAAAAATATTATCCTTTATATTGACAATTTTCATGTAAAACAAAATCAAACGTACACCAAATTTTTTTAATTTTAATTTTTTTTTAACTTTTTGGCAATCTAAACAAATTTTATCCATTTAATTGACAAATTTCATAAAAAACAAAGTCAAACGGACAAGGTGGAAAATTATACCAATCAAACACAATTAATTACAATTTCCAGTAGAACAATTTTTAGGCAATTCAGTTCTTTGAAAAATATTTTCTTTCCACCTATTTTCCACATTTGCAATTAAACAGACCCTAAGTGTACATAATAAATGTACACAATGATTGACACAATGTGATGTGACACTCATCATGTTGTTGATATGTAAATGTTAGATTTGAATTAAAGGTTTGATGTGTAGAAAGTTATGTACTTGTAGCATCACTTTTCATTTTTTAACGGAGTCGTCGTACATTTCATTGCTATAGATAATTAATCAAAGAGTTCCCAACTATATAAACATATGATGATCTCTATTAATAATAAATAACACATATCTTCACACGAACTCTATATTAGCAATTTAACATGACTAGTCTCGAAACATTTTAATGGACTCAAAACATAAAGTGCGCTATGATAGAAGTCAACTAGGTATTAAATCCACTCTCAAGGCTGATCTGCTACCAACTGTAAACAAACAAACAAACAAATGTCATTATATGTCAATTAGATAAAAATGGTTATGGGGATCGGGGAAGCATTGCTTTTGCTGATTCAAAATGAAGGGTGTTATAAAATCAATCTATTTTTGATATCGTGGATCTGTTTAGTACGATTTAAAATTTAATTAAAATTAAAAATATAGTCGTTATTGGATCCCATCCGTCTAATGAAAGTCAACAATAACAGTTAATTTTTTAATTTTAATCCGATTTTAATCTCTACCAAACATGCTTCGTACATAGTTAGCTAATTCATCTTAATTAGCAATTCAAGCTACATATCAAGGTCAAGGGACCAAAATAATGTATATGCACATCCAATTTATACAAGACAAACAAACTATCTCGATGTTTGGCCCCAATTTTGGAGAATTTATAAATTTTGAAATAGTGATTGATGTGAGAATGTGTGATTGAAAAATAACAAAAAGTTTTAGATTTGTATATAATATTATTTTGTTTGGAGAATATGATTAAAATTAAGAAAGGGAGAAAATTTTAAAAATTTAATGGGGACCCTTGTTTGGGACCCATTTTTGGGCAAAAAATGCATTTTTAAATAGTGTTTACTAGAGATTGTATGATTAAAAAGTAAGAAATTATTTTCAATTTACGTGTAATATTATTTTATAGGAGAATGTATAGTAAAAAACGAATTTTGAAAAAAATAATTTTTTTTATAAAAATGGAAGGGAAACATATGCTGTCAAAATTCAAATGCTATGACAAGAAAGACGTTTGAAAATATGAGATGATTAGTTGGTGGTAATTTATCAAATAATTTGCTTAATAATATTATTTTTTTTTTTCAACAAAGATTGTTCTTTTAATTTAAGCAGAAGCCCAAGTCTGTTTGGGCCTGGTGGATGGTGATGTGGGCTTAACCCATTTTTTGTAAGTCCTCTCCATTCCACAACTACGGGTTTCCTTGAGCCTATATACATTTCTAAAGAATGAATAAATTACCAAATGTCACATCTAAGAAATTAAGTGTGGTCCATTTTAAAATTAAGAAATAAAGTTTAAAATCTCAACAAGTAGATATTAATTAATTTTTATTTATGAAATAATTAATTAAAAATACATTTTATTAATTAAATATATTAATGTCACAATTTTATACTATTTTATCACAAATTATCGAATTAATTGGTCATAAATTATTTCTAGACCTCGAATCAAAGATTTTACAGATAACTTCGGTCAAAAATAAAAAAAAATTATAGATTACAATTTATTTATGGATCAGAAATCACAAATTTTATAAGTAACGACTTAAATTTTTAGGTCACAAAATATCCAATTTATTGGTCATAATCATAAATAAATTGGTCTCATATTATTGATTTAATTTAAATTAATCAATTTATTGATTACAATAACTAAATAATTAGTCACAAACTCACTTTATACAATCCCAACCCAATCCAACCCATCACCACCGTCACCGTCACCACCACAACCACGACCACCGCACGTACCAAGAATCACAACCACCATCTCCTATATCTCCATCTCCATCACACCATCACCAAAAAATCTCCAAACTCGTAGTCGTCGTCGCCGCCACCACCACCACCACCACCACCACCGATTGTTTTAGCAATCACCACCACAACTACCTCAAGCCTACCATCTCCTTCACCTCTACCACACTACAACCATCAACACCAAATGCAAAGATGCAGACTAAAATAGAGAAAATAGATCAATGACTTGCACCAAATGAATCATCATGGAGTGAAACAGAAAATAGATCCATGAAAAAACAAACGAAACAACATCAACAACACTAAGCCACAAAGCCGCGCGCGACGATCGTGTGTAGTGGTAGTTCTGCACACGATCGTCGCGATGCCCCATGCAGCTATCATACGCCCAAACTAGCAGCGACTGTCGGAGCCACCTTTCTTCTACCAATTGTCACCAGCGAGAGAAGGAATATGTATGTTATGTGATTTTTTAGTTTTGGAATTTTTAAGATTTGGGTGATTATGATTTAGAGAGAGAATATAGAGGATAGAAAGAGAAAATAGATGATATTAAATATTATTAATATTAAAGATTTGGCAGGCCATGTTAAAAATTATCAAAATCTAAAGTGAAAGTATTAGTATCTACCCTCACTTTTTGTAACTTTTAGAAAGTTACTCCACTTTCTTATTTGTTTGAAAAAAGGGGGAAAATGTGTGGCTAATAAATTACAGACAAAAAGTACAAAAAATGCAACTGTTAGAAAATACGAGTCGTATGTCACCCATATGTGATAACCCGACTCACAAGATATCAAAAAGGATTGGAGTGGGTGGTTTGAATTTAGAATTCAATTCTACAACTCTCCATTAGTATTATTTGTCTAGCATTTTGGGGAAGAGAAGGATGGCAAGAAAAGTGAGAAATTCTTATGGAAAATCATACATAAAACTGAAAGGCCCTAAAATCATATTTTTTAGAAAATACATTCACACATCCTTAGTGAGTTTTTTTTGGCTCCACTAGAGAAGGTTGACGAGGATTAATGATTTCTCAACCAGACACACACGCACACACAATCACGCACACTCCATTGTACATAAAAGGAGTGAAGCATAAAACTAACCTCCCGAATACAATATAGCAACAAATGTCAAAAATAAATGAAAAGCAATAAATGGCATAAAAAGAAAGTAAATGCAAATTAAAACTAGTCTAAGAACCTCTAAAGTTGGGCAGTCCATGTATTTTAATCTGAACAAGTGCCATAATTGTCGAGGTAGGTCGGGTGGTACATATAGGAATAGCGGCGATGATTGCAACCTTAGAAAACATCTACCTAGTGACAAAAAACATGATTTTAAAGGTATTTCATATTCGTTAGAAAGAGACAGGAAAAATAGGAATAGAAAATAAGGAAATATACTTACTCTAGCACTCCAGTGTGGGCGTCCGATGACCGACAATCGAAAAATGAAGATCCCGTTGACGATTTGAGAGAAAATGACAGGAGACTAGGGCTTGTTGTTGGCTAAACCCTAACGTTGCAAAAAGTAAAAATATTTGAATGCTTTAGCAAAGTTTATAGACGTTGCGAAAAATGAAACTTTTCGCAATACTCAGTATACGTTGTAAAAGAATACCTTTCCCAACATTCAATGAACGTTGCAAAAAGTAAAAGTTTTTGAATATTTTCACAACGTTTATTGAACGTTGCTAAAAGGAAACTTTTCACAAGGTTCAATAAACTTTGCAAAAAAGTGAATTTTTTGCTACAGTTGGTGAATGTTGCAAAAGACTATATATTACGAGTTTCGGAAACATTTAATAAACGTTGCAAAAAAATAAAACTTTTCGCAACTTGCAACATCCATTTAAAAAATGTTGTCAAAGCTCAATCATGAAGACCCATTTAGCAACACTTAACTACCGAATGTTGCCTTTTATGTATTGCAAATGACCATTTTTGGTGTGGTGTTTGATATATGGAAGGGCGGAACATCTTCTTATAGGTGCTTTAATGTGTGGAAGGGTTTTGCTAAACTTTCGATTCCAACATCTAAGAGAATACAAATTGTTGGTGATTATATTTTTATAGGCTATACTCTTCATAACAATGCATGTAGATTTTTAGTCATAAATTGTAAAACTAATTTTATTGATAGGAAAACAATTTTGAAATTAGAGATGTTGAATTTTTTGAAAATCAATTTCCTCGTAAGAAAAATATAAAGGATCAGGTAGTTATGTTAGTGTAACTCCTAAAGTTAGAGAGGAGCCTATTGAATTAAAAGAAGTTAAAATAGGTGAAGCAAAAGACCAATGACTGTCACTTTTTTAGATCCTGAATTTTTAACATACTTAATAGAGGATGGTCATAATACTTTTAGTGAAGCTATATCTTCACCATATTCTACTTTTGAAAGGAAGCTGTGAATAATGAATATGGATCTATTTTGTTTAATAATAATAGGCTTTTGTAGACTTACCTCAAGGATGTAAG
>CAIGRL010053058.1:0-13086 GCA_903798325.1 Fraxinus xanthoxyloides
TTTGACATCCATTTGCCATATCTCGTAATCGTGATATACAGCTATTGCAAGCAAAATTCAAATGTACATAAGCATGGCTACATGCAAAAAAAAGTTTTATCAAAGTCAATACTTTGTCGTTTTTTATAAACTTTTGCTACTAGCCTTGCTTTATATGTATAGATGTTTCCACTCACGTCGACCTTTTTCTTGTAAACCCATTTACAACCTGTGGGTTTTATCATATCAGAAGGGTTGAGCAAGGTCCAAACCTTATTTTCATACATTGAGTTCATTTTGGATTCCATGGCCTCTTTTCATCTCTTTGAGTCAACACTTGACTTTGCTTCTACGTAATTTGTAGGTTCATCATTCTTGATTAATAATACTTGATTAGTAATCATGAATTCAGACATTTTAGGAGGTCTAATTGTCTTACTTGATTTACGCTGAACTGGAGTGCCCTCAAGAGTCTATATGTCCTAATCAAGAGTTTATCTCTCAATAGGTGTGTGATTAGACTTAGGTTTACTATTTGCTCTTAATACCCTCTCCTAGAATGAACCATTTTTCTAGGAATATGGCATGTCTTAAGATGAACACCTTCTTCTCAACGGAATTATATAATTGATATCCAATTGTCTCTTTTGGATACCCCACAAACATACATTTACCGAATTTAGTCTCAAGCTTATCTGATTCAATATGGTTTACATAAGTGTTACAACTCCAAACTTTCATATGAGATAAGTTATCAACCGATTTAGATGGGACGCGATTTAGTGTGTAGCATGCAACAATTAATGCATGACCGCAAAACGATTTTAGAATGTTTGCATGGCTCATCATTGATCGCATCATATCTAATAAATGCGATGAAGTAAGAGAAACCATCTCTAGCGGTGATTGAAATGGATCCACATACATCACTATGTATTAGACCTAATAATTGTGTAGCTTTTTCTCCTTTTTTAGTAAAAGGAAATGTGTTTATCTTGCCTAATTGGCATGATTCAAATTTGTCAAATGATTTAAAATCACTTGACCCCAAGTATCTATCTCTATGTAACTTGGAAACGTGTTTCTCATTTATATGACTAGTTTGCAATGCCAAATATAGGTGTTATTTAGATCGTCTCATTATGCCTTTTATTTTCTATACTCATAATAGATGCCTCAGTATCAAGAATATAAATGCCATTTTGTAATACACCACAACCATAAAAGATCTCATCTCGATATAACGAACAACGATTGTCCTTAACATTAATTAAAAAACCATCCATGTCCAAACATGAAATAGAAATAATGTTTTTAGTAATGGCGGGAACAAAATAACAATTTTTTAATTCTAATACTAAGCCAGAAGGCAATGATAAGAAGTATGTTCCTACAGCTAATGCAGCAACTCTTGCTCCATTCCCCACGCGCAGGTCAACTTCTCTTTTCTGCAGTGGTCTACTTTTCTTTAGTCCNGTATCAAGAATATAAATGTCATTTTATAATACCTCACAACCACAAAATATCTTATTTCAATAAAAGGAACAACGATTGTTCTTAACATTAATTGGAAAACCAGTCATGTCCAAACATGAAATAAAAATAATGTTTTTAGTATTGGCGGGAACAAAATAGCAATTTTCTGATTCTAATGCTAAACCTGAAGACAGTGGTAAGAAGTATGTTCTTACAGCTAATGCAGTAACTCTTGCTCCATTCCCCATGTACATGTCAACTTATCTTTTCTGTAGTGGTCTACTTTTCTTTAATCCCTATATATTTATACAAATATGAGATCCACATTCGGTATCTAATACTCAAGAAACTAATGAAGTAGACATATTAATCTAGATAAAGATATACCTGAAGGTGAAGTTTCAGAAGACTTCTTTCCTTTTAAGATTGCGAGGTAAGACTTGTATTTCATCATCCAATGACCTTTCACTCCACAGTGATAACACATGTCATCCGTCTTGGTATTGTCCTTGTTTGCTTTGACTATTTTATTATTGCTCTTAGCCTTCTTCAATATTTTCTTAAATCTTCCTTTAGTCTTCCTCTTAGTGGCCCTTGGAGGATTGAATGTCTAAGACATGCCCACCACTAGCTTTGACTCTCGATAGTCTTAAGAAAGTTCAACAGCTCTGGGAGTGTGCACTTGAACTTATTCATGTTGAAATTTATGATGAATTGTGAATAACTCTCTCAGAGATTGCAGAACCAAGTTAACACTTANCTTCCAGCTTGCGAGGTAAGCCTTGCAGTTCCTTATCCAATGACCTTTCACTCCACAGTGATAACACATGTCATCCGTCTTGGTATTGTCCTTGTTTGCTTTGACTATTTTATTATTGCTCTTAGCCTTCTTCAATATTTTCTTAAATCTTCCTTTAGTCTTCCTCTTAGTGGCCCTTGGAGGATTGAATGTCTAAGACATGCCCACCACTAGCTTTGACTCTCGATAGTCTTAAGAAAGTTCAACAGCTCTGGGAGTGTGCACTTGAACTTATTCATGTTGAAATTTATGATGAATTGTGAATAACTCTCTCAGAGATTGCAGAACCAAGTTAACACTTAGTTCATGGTCCATTATTCCAATTGAGCCAACTTCTCAATAAAGCCAATCATTTTCAACACATGAGCATTGACTGAAGATNAGCCAACTTCTCAATAAAGCCAATCATTTTCAACACATGAGCATTGACTGAAGATTCTTATGCCATTTTGCACTAGTACAGTTTCTTGGAAGTCTTATATCTTTTCATACATGATTGTTCATCATACAATTCCTTGAGATGAAAAATCATAGTCTAAGCATCCATTCCTTCATGTTGCTTTTGCAACTCAGGTGATATCGCTGCGAGCATCACATATACTACAATATTATCGTCATCATTGTGTTTATTGTAAGCAACCACCTCTTCCTCAATAGAACCCTCAGTAGGTATCTCTGGAAGAGTTGCTCAAGAACATAACCAATTTTCACATACTTGAGAACAATTCTTGGATTAATCGAGAAAATTCAGCCGACCAGTTATTTGGCATCCAATATGCCTCTCAAATTCATATGGTTACTTATGACTCAAAAATATGTAAATGACGTAAAGTAAAGAATTAATATGTATTAAAATGCATTGCATAGATTTAATATGGATTTTAATCAAATTAAATATGCTCCCACTATTTAAAATAAATTTATAACCCTCGTACATAAATTAATAGAATCCATATTTGATTCCAGTGGGCTGGGATCCCGTTTGTTATATTAAGACCTTGAGTGTACTCAATAAACCTTAATAAATCATTTAGGTATATACTATTATCAATTATATCTCCAAACAACTCTCAGATCATTAAATCAACAATTCTTTGTCTTCACAGATCTTATGTATTAACTTAACATGCATCTAAAATTTATCTCCTTAACTGTATTCAATAAAAGATAAATTTAAGTTAAGTCGAAACTATCATTCAGAGTTAAATTTATCCCTAATAGACCACTTTTAAGTGTACTGAACAATTTAATTAAAATCAATTTTAATTAAATATCAAATTAGAGTCCAACTCTAATTACAATTGAATTAACCTTTTAATTTAGGATAAAATTCCTAAGTAAAATAAAATTCAATTTAGGGTCAAAGTTAAATATTTAAGTTAAAATCCAATTTTAACATAAATAGACAAAATCGTAAATTCTAAATAAAATTCTAGTTTGGGTCAAAATTGATAATATTGGTTAAAACATTTCCAAAATCAATTTTAAAACTCTTTTAAAAATTGCATACAAGACCCCTTTTTAAAGATTTCAATTTAACCCAATTTTAAAAGTATAACCAGACCCTTCCAATTTAAAAAGTTGCAGAAAAGGTCTTTGTTTTAAAAATTTCAAACCAACCCTCTTATCATAATTGCCTGCGGAGGACTGCAATTTCACAAATTGCATCAGAGACCCCCGCCTCCACCTTCTTACCCTGAAACCCTAACCTTAATTTTTTTTTTTCATTTCTCTTGGCGGTGGTGGCAATTGCCGAATATTGTCGACGTTGCAAAGACTATCAAGGCAGGGGTCGTTGCGTTCAAGCGAAGGCTCTCTGTCGCTGTAGCAATGGTTGCGACGCCTCTGCATCTGCTGTCGCTACAAAGCACATGCAGCGAATTCATGCGTCGTTGTTCTCTACACCCGCGTCGCCACTGCCACTTTTTTTTGTGGACCCAAAATTTATTTTTCTTTTCAGAAACAAATTTTTGAAGATAAAAATATTTTTATATATTTCTAGAGGTCGCTGCCACCTCTTTGTTTTTTTTCTCGACCCAAAATTTATTTTTCTTTTCAAAAATAGATTTTTAAAGATAAAAATAATTTTTTATATTGCTAGATTTAAAAACAACAACAACAACAATAATAATAATCAACTTTGAATTGTTTTAACAAGTAAAACAGTTTCCAACAAATACAAAGTTGGCTCTCATACAAATGTTGGCAATCTACTTAACATGTACAATGGAATTTAAATAATATTTTCAATTCCTACCAAATATCTTATTTGTGTTTAGAGAGAAACTGTGATAAAGAAGTATACATTTGATGAATTCTGCAAATTCATTTGCTTGTCTTGAACACGAACAATCATAATCTGCAATCCACAACTATCAAACAGTCCAGCCTCCATTGAAAATCCACTGAAGGAACAAGATTGAGAGAATTATGAGTTTTCATTTCTTGTGCTAGTAAGAATAATAATAATGTTGTATTATGATTTCTCAAATTGTAGCAGCCTATTATTAGAAGTCCAAGTGGGCTAAACTCATTTCTTAAACTTAACCTGATCAAATACTTAATTAATCTAATTAATTAAATTCGGTCCATGAATTAATTAATTCATACCTATTAACAAGCAACCTAATTAATTAATTTTTCAACACTTGTTAATTAATTAATTGGTTTGTCTCATTCTTCTAGTTCTCCTTTTTTATATGACCTATTAGATTCCCAACCACAACGCCTAATGACATAAATTATTATTTTTTTTATCTAATCAAAATCGATAAATGAAAACACCCCATTTTAATTTATCATCAATTCACATCCGTCGTACGAGATTGAAGTCTAGTAATGTGTCAGGACAATACACGAAAAATGTCACATGGTACGACAAAACCAAAGTTGATTTTTACCGTGAAACTATAATCCTTTCGTCAATATAATCTGATCAATTACGAGATATGGATATGTGTTAATTTGAATTCTCGATCATATCTTTCATCCTAGTATTAAGTCAATGTAGGTTGAAAACTCTTTTTCGAATTATGAGTCCAACATGATCGAGGATTTCATTATCGACTTAATTGAATGAAATGTACTCTTACTATCCAAAAGTAACGAATCCTCTATTGATCATTCAAAATCTTAATATGATTATCAACATATCCAAACGATGCCATATTAGCGACACTTGGCAAAGCAAAATCCAACATCACCAAAGTGTGACTATCCTCATATAAGACAATATGATGACCTCAAGTCGAAGGACAAATTCTAATACGGAACGTTAGATATTAACCACTAACACTCAAATAGTTATCCACGAGGAATCTTCCCAGTGGGTCTCTAAATTGTTAGAGACTTGTGTGCAAAAAAAAACCAGTTGGAAGAGGCTCCACTTTAAAAACCTAAGACTGGTTTTAACTCTTTGAGGACTTATGTTGCAATTTCTCTAAAAGCAAGTTAAAAAATGGGTAGCAGTTGTATTATTCATTCTCCATCTTCCTTTTTTAATTTTTTTCTTTTATTTTTGGGGAAAAGTTAAGAGCACAAGGAGAATCCATTAAAGGAGTTGGAAAAATTTAGGGGAAATCAAGAGCTAGCTACTATCATCTTCACAAATCCAACCAAAAATGTTTTTCTTTATAATCTTATATTTTTCCCATTGTTTTGCCAAACTTATAATGTATTGTTATAAATATTCTCTTTTTTATTATTTATATAACCTGGACTAAGTTTTATTATTACTAAGTTTTACTATTGAGATTTATGGTTGAAACTTAACCTAATTTGGATTAATTTCAATATTTGATTTTTAATGTTTAAATACTTATTTTCATGTGTTTTTACTATTTTTATTATTGCATTTTCATTTATATGACCAATGAATGATTATGTTTAGTGATTTGTACATCGTTTGAGCGAAGATTGTGCTTTTTTAGACAAAATAATAGAAACTCTAGATTCATGTAGGGGATAGAGATATATTCCTAATAATAGGTGATCCATTGAGTTATCTTTACAAATATTTAATACGGTTGTTTGGTTTTAATCGACATATAGATATAGTATGTTAAACAAATCAATTAAGGTTCATTTCGTTCAAGAAATGTAATTAACTAAAATTGGAAAATCGAGTCTAATATCGTAAATAAGTAATTTGTTAATTGACTGGTGGAGAAATTAATTAGGTGACAGTTAAGCTAAACCATGAATCCCAACGACGTTTTCCTTCGAAATTCTCAAGATTTTTATATTTTCTTATTTAGTAGATTTTTAGTCATCTTTCACATTTACAAATTAAAATCTTTATTGTTTGTTTGTTTCTTTTTATTTTCAAAATTAAATTAATTAAAGTTGTGTAATCGAAAGTAAACATTTCTCGAGTGATCGAAAACTCGGACTCAAAAAGTCCACCTTATTACTTGAATGCGACAAGTGCACTTGCGGTTTGCATTTCTTAGCGAACATTGAGCATTTCTTACAAAAGGGCATTTGATCCCTCTAGAACTTAATTTATTCGTTTTAGGATCCATGTTCGTACAATAAGTAAGACAACCCACATTTTGAAATAACCAATGTTTAGTTTTTTTTTCTTTCCACAATTCATAGGAGAAACCTTAAATATTTTAGGAGGAATCATATTGACTAAGTGATACGTACTTATTAAAGCTTTACCTCCATAAGTTAGATGGAAACTATCACATGGACGAATTCTTGGTAAAATACTTAGCCAAATTTTCGCCTGTTACACTGAAGTTCCACTTTGTCAGCCCACGAATTTACACAATGCACAGAAAGAAAGATAAAGACAACAATGTAAAGGAACATAGAATTTACAAGTAAACACCTAACTAGTTTATTTTTCCACAATAATGCAAGAACAGAACGAAATACTGAAGGAACACTACAACTCGTTGTGTCTCATCAGTTTAAAACTTCAAATATATATAACCAAAATTCGTGTGTAGTTAACACCCTTAACTGTCAAAGGGATAAACCAACCCACTAGGACTAACACTGCTAGAAAATTGCCTCCCACAACATTTCCCAGCAACTGTCCGTACTTTCCACCTATATGGAGCACGAAAACTACCCAACATATGTGTCAAACATGTGCTTGATTTGGACACTCAAATTTGTGGACTAGAGCACATTAACAAGAAGTTGGATCCATCCATGCCTTGCCAATTTCTGTCAATCTATAACACTTTGAAACCAGCCAAATTGAAGCATCACGTCTACAAATTGAAACCCATATTTTCCTTGCTCCGAAATCTGAAGTGTGCACCATCAACACACATGTCCGCAAAATTTCAGCATGAGGGCAAGGCACGCCCATGCAATTGCACATATCAATCTTTAAGAGCTTGACAAACCTACCCACTGGAAGAGTCCGTGTCCTCGTAAGAAGAGAATCAAGATACTCATTCATCTTATCATCAAACTGCCACATATCGACATCCATTTCATAGGTTACATCAGTCCCGCTACTAGATAGTCTATTCTTCTATTTTTCGCCCACTTTGTTCGATGATTCAAAATATTTGCAACCTCTTTATCATACTATTTTATGATCATAGGAGGAGCCCTCTTGGCCTGTAATCGATCTTCACATAACTCGCGTAGAAAGTAGGATGAACCTTCAAATGATCAGATAAGTTTAGTCGATATGCTATCTTTCCAACAAGTTTAATTACTTCGAAAGGACCGTCATATATCTTAACCAACCTATGATGCACGATCTTGCTACTAATCTTCTTCCAAATATGGTAGTTAATTTCAACATCACCTTATCCCTAACCTGAAAATCTACATCTCTCCTGCTCAGATCAGCATACTTCTTCATTCGTCGAGTAGCCCTCGCAAGGCTGTTTTTTTCTTGCTCAATCATCTCTTGTTTATCTTGTGGAAACCGAAAAGTAGCTGGACACACACTGCGTCCCCCTTGTTTTACAAAGTCAAGAGGCATCTTGGGCATATGTCACATAGTTAACTCAGCCGAACATATACCCATAGTAGAAGATTGATGTAGATTGTAGCAAAACTGAGCTGTATCAAGTAAGGCCACCTAATTTTTCTAACTTGTTGTAACATAATGTCTGAGATATTCTTCCAGCAATGCATTTATCATTTCCATCTGACCATCAGTTTACGGATGATTTGCTATTGAAAACTTCAATTCAGACCCCATCATGTTAAACAACATGGTCCAAGATTTACCCGTAAACCAAGAATCCTGATCACTAACAATATCCTCGGGTATTCCAACGTACTTCACAAAGAAGTATTATCGGTAAAGTTACTTGCTTCTTGTTTCTGCTTTGCTCTATTTCCTTTGCTTTATCTTTCATTTGGGGTCATTTTGAGATAACTTGAAAGGATAATAACATAGTAGGAGGTATATATAGAGTCTTAGAAGGGGTTGGGGACATGACTCTTGCTTAGGAATTAAGAAAATGTTATAGGCAGCCAAACATGACATGTGTTAAGCAGGAGGTGGCTTCTTCCAGCAATATTTGACTTTTATCTTCCCCTATTTGGATACATATTGGCTTATAAGATATATATCTATCCTATATGAAGTACTAAGGGGTTAGGAGACGTGATGGAAGCCTTAAGGTCAAAGTAATTGAATGTTAAAATGACAAGTCACCAAGCATGAGGTGTTTCCAAGCATGAAGTGTTCTTTGTAGTAAAAAATTGATTTTACACTCATCATTGCAGTAGAAAACCAAGTGTATCTGGCCTATTTTAGTGTGCCTACAACCTAATTTAATTTCCACGGGATCCTAAAATAATTTATAGAGTTAATTCCTTAACCGTTCATTCGATTCCTTGCCTGATTAGAGCCTGATTCTCAACAGACTTCAACGATTTTGCGCCTCAAAATTTATAATGTCACGTAAACCTTATATTATCGTATTGTGATCATGTAATTTCATGCTCATGTCCCAAATATATTAAAGACTTAGTTAGGGGTTCAGGGTAACCACTATTAACCTAAACAAAAGCAAGTAACTTTACCGATAATACTTCTGCCCCTTTCTATGTCACAATCATTCATCACATCAATATCCAACATTTAGATTAACCTAAATTTCTACCATGGCTCAATATAAGATTCACCACCAAGGTTGGGAGGTCGAAGACTAACACCATATAGAGATCTTAAATTTCAATGACCCAATGCACCATTATAAGAGAAAACCATTTCAAACTATTGATGCAAATGCAATGGCAATGTAAGTAGCAAGTAATACACGAATCATATTGGCCGAGTGTGCAAAGTGAAGTTTGGGGTATTACAAATCTCCCCAATTGTTTTAGTTTTTTTATCTTAAATAAATCAAATTAATTTTTTTTAAATAAATTTGCTAAATACCCGAAAATTAGGGTTTAGTTCAGTTCTCTTTATAATCAAATCAAACTAAACCATGCTCGGCCCTAGGCTAAAACATGAACAATGGAAGAACAACCAGCGCATCTACTGCAAGGAAGATAATTCTCTTTCTAAGCCACCTTGAGTAGCCAAAAGCAACTAGTCAAGCTAAAAACTATAAATAAGCGCTTGTTGAAAGGCAATCCAATTTTCTTTCTCTTTTATTTATTTTGCTTTTAAGATTTAGGATATGAGCTTAATTTTGTTTTATAGATATCACCATCCATACCATGTCTTCCCTTAAGTCTTTGAAGTTATTGTTGGTTTGTGGGCTAAGTAAACTTGTTCCAGATTATATGATCTCTAGTATCTGATTTTCTGGAGCATGATATTGCGGAACACTCAAACCAACGTTGACCAAGGGGACAACATGATTATGAGGAACTTCTAGCTCTTGCACTCTTGCTATTGCAACCACCACTTCCTAATAAATTAGGGGAGTATTTTCTTCCTTTTCTTCCCCACCCCCTTTTATATGGTTACTTTAAGTTTGGGGGGTCAAAAACACCGAGTTTTCAATTTTTTGTGTTTATTGCTGTACATATGAAAAAGATTCAAAAAAAATGAAAATTTGAAAAATTCAAAAATATTTTCTTTTAAGTTAGTTTCCTTTTAGTTTGTATGCTTGTGTGGACTAGTTGACATGATTGGCAATGATGAATATATTGAAAATGTGTATTGATTTATGAATGGCGAATATGGTGCATGTTAAGATTAATTGACGATTTTTCATGTGAAATTTGATATTAATTGCACATGTGAATTGAGTTAGGCATTGTGATCGAATAAGTTTGGAGAAAAAATGGTGAAAATGGCCTCAATTGTAAGAGATCCAAAGTTCGGGGACTGGAGTCCAAATACTCAAAATTGTGACGGACCTCACGATAAAGTTTGAGAGTGTTAGGTGTCATTTGGATGAGAAAAGAAGTCAAAAGGGATGAAATATAGTTAAAGTATTATCATACATCAATTTTCAATTGAAAATGTTATACTCTTAATTTTTAGCCTCATATTATGACCCATTTTTTGGCATAGAAAACATTTTAATTGGAAAAGTATTATTTCTAGAAGAGTTGTAGCTCTTTGGGTTAGTTTTCCAAAGTATTTTGAATCTCCTCAATCAGATATCGAGAGAAAAAGTAATGATAAAACTATTGAAAGCTGCCCCGTCAGAAAAATCAAGAAGAGTTCCCTCACCTGTAGGCAAGGCACGTGCCTCAACCAAAAAAGGGGCGCCTTACAAGGCCAGGCACACGCCTCAATGTAGAAATGGGAAAAAAGTTCGATTTCCTTATTTTTGTTTTGACAACAATTCAATCCAATCTTTTTGGCATCCTTTAAATATCAAAACTTGACCAGAACGTATGGAAACTCCTTTAGACCTAAATTTCATCATATTCCACATTTTTTGGAGGCGAAGAACAAGTCTATACATCAATTAAAGGAAAACCGTACAAGGATTCTAAAAATTTATAACCGGATTTCAAGATTTGAGCAAAGAAAATGTGGATTTCTACTACTTTTTCCATTTTTCTTATTTTCGGGTGATGTTTTCCAATTGTTTTCTGTAATTTAATTATAAGAATGTTGGGCTATGTTTTTCATTGTATTGGATGGATGATGAACTTTATTAATTGTTTTTTTAATTCAAGGCTCGTTAATTTAGTAATTCTTGAGCTTTTTATTACTTATGCATAATTATTGTGTTCTTTGAATTCTTAATTAACATTTATATAAATGGTTGTCTATTCGTAGTATTAGGAGGCTCACATATGTAGAACACTACATATTTAATATATGGGCAATAGATATTAGGAATAATATGTATGATATTTGCAATCGCGTGAAATAATCATGTTACTAAATTCATGTTTTTCATATGAATTCGGATTAAGAATATGACCGTATCATGTTAAGCATATGTTTGATATTTCTTGTAAAATGATATTAAATAAAATTGGATTATTGATTGTCATTAACATCATGAAAATAATACTACTTTTTATGTGCCGAGAATTGAAAATAACATAAATAGTGGGATTCAGAAATCTAATACATTCATCTCATATTTGATAAAACCACTTTTATTGCTTTCGTAGTTAAACTTAGTATAAAAAAATCAAAACAACCTCTTTTGTGTTACTCTTTATTGAACTTGATAATAATTAGTAAACCAAAATTAAACATTATTTCTCGTGGGACGATAACTCTAAACTCATTTTATCTATTACTTGTCAAAGATCCCGTACGCTTGCTGATTTCATGAACTATACAACATGCTTGTAGAAAGCACACAAACATCAACTCATCCAACATTTAGCAAAAAATGTTCATTATACTATGAAGATATTGAATAAAGTTGAACAAGCTCAAATGCGCCTTCGTGGTCGGCTCGAGGACATTTTTGAGGTATATTGTCAACCAACAAAGGATTGAGGCGAACTCTAAAAAGTTAAAGCCGTCACTGAAATGAAAGCCACCACCAAACCAAGGAAGTTCATAGCTTACCATGTTAGATCATTGCATTGAGGCATTTCATTTCCAAAGCCACAAATAAGTGTGAACCCTTCTTTGACGTCCTCTGAGGTGAAAAACAGTTCTAATGGATAGAGAAGTCTCAGCTGGCTTTTGAAGCCATCAAAGACTAGCTCAATAAGCCCCCACTTCAGATGTCATGCGGCACAATGTATGTACAAGTGACATCAACCTCGAAAAGTTAACAAGTGGGCAAAACTACTGTTCTAAACTTACAAACATAAAAATAAAAGTACACTATCTCAACAAAAGTTAGTAGAAATCACTTCGAACAAAATGGAAGATAATCTCAGAATAAGGCAGTATCAGAGCTAATGCTTGCGTTGAAGGCAACTTGTCTCCCTACTTATGTCACCACCACCCTCATGGACCAATCGTGACTTCTGATAAAATAGCCTATCTAAAAATTACACGTCCTAAGGAAGAGTATTGTAGTATAAGGTGATTGAGGCGGTTCACTGAGTGAACTTCATTTATAAAAGGGACAATTCCCATCCTTAAAAATGGATGAACAATCGAGAGGGTTCAAATATTTCAAAGATAATCTATACTCATTTTGTTGAATTGTAAATGGATGAAATGAAAAAAGTAATGAAGAGAAATGGCAGGAAGAGCTGTTGGATTCAATTGAAATTGAAAAATTACAATTAATCAATTTCAAATCAGCCTATTTATACAAAATGGAAAATATTAAAAGACATAAATACCCTTTACAATTTCAACACTCCCCCTCAAGATGGCAAGTGTATATTTAACACTCCCATCTTGTTGAGTAATGAAGCAAACCGTGTTCCAGTTAAAGTTTTAGTTAATAGATCTGCCAGCTGCTGTTGAGAACTCATATGTAGCATCTTCACTTCATCAGATT